>JAJMZS010002961.1:0-98033 GCA_023807205.1 Isotricha prostoma | reverse complement strand
TATTTGAATTAAAAGAAATTTTTTGTGCTTTTGATAAAAATTGTGATGGTAGATTAACTAAAGAAGAATTACATGAAGGATTAAATAAAATTTATCATGTTACTAATATTACAAATTCACTTGATTGTTTAATGAAAACTATTGATACTGATAATAATGGTTTTATTGAATTTGAAGAATTTGTAAGAGCTTCTATTGATAAAGAAAAATTATTAACTGAGAAAAATTTAAAAATTGCTTTTGATTTATTTGATAGAGATAAAAATGGTGCAATTTCTTGTAGTGAATTAAAATATGTTTTAGGAGAATTTAATGGAAGAGTTAAAGAAAGTGTTTGGAGAAATATGATAAATGAAATTGATTTAAATGGTGATGGACAAATTTCTTTTGAAGAATTTAAAACTATGATGAATAATGTTATTTTAAAAGATAAAAAAAATAATAATAAGAAATTAAATAATGAAATTTTAATTCATAGTTGTAATACTTTTCCTTATAATAAAGAAAATAGTGAAAAAGGATTTAAAGTTAGATATGATATTAATGATACTTTTAATGAAAATAGAGATTCTAAAAAAACTGCTATTCTGATTAATAAAAAAATAATAAAAAAACAAAGTGGATTTTAAAAATAAAAAAGTAAAAAATATGAGTAATTAATTTAATAATTATATAGATTTTTTTAAAGATAATAATTATATTAAGTACTTTATAGAAATTTAAAAAAAGTTATATTGAAAAAATTTGAAAGATAGATTTTATTTTATTTATATCATTATTTTTTAATTATTTTTATTTTATTGTCAAAAAAAATAAGAGATTAATTCAATTTTGGAATTTTTTATTGAGAAATATAGTCTAATTAATATAATTCAATCATATAAAATAATAATTAAAACTATTTTTCCATTTATTTATATATTAAATTTATATATTAAATTTAAAAATTCCTATACTCAAATTTAATGAAAAATAAAATAAAAAAATATTTTAATAATTAAATCAATTACATTTATTACTCTACTTTTTTGAATTATTATAATGCAAATTACAAATATTATTCTCATCACAAACTATTTCATATTGATAAACTGTAGTTCTTTTCTTTTTAGGACTAACTGAATAATTACAATTAACATTAGCATTTAATTGACCTTGAGACATTCCTCTACATTTATATTGATTAATAGTATTAGAACTTAAATGATTATTTTTAGTAAGAGAATAATTAGAATTAGTATGAATTTTTTTTTTTCTTTCATTTTCAGATTCACTTGGTGAACTCATATTTGGAGTCTGTGGACCTGTCAATGAATCTGAATTTGAACTAGTTGAAATTTGAGTTATTTTCTTTTTTATATTTTGATTAATTTGATTTTGTCTAATTAAATCAATTGGATAATAATAATTTTTAATTTTCATTGAATTATCTTCAATTGTTTGTGTTCGAGAAATGCAATTTTGATTAATAATATTATTATTAAAATTATTAATATTATTATTATTATTATCAAAATAAATTTTTAAATTTTTAATTTTTTCTTTTACAAAAGGCCTATTAATAATATCATTAAGACTAATTCTTTCATTCATATTTTTTTTTAATAAATTAACACATAAAAACTTTAATTCATCACTATAATTTAAATTACTAATATCAGGAATAGGTTTATAAATAATATTATTCATTATATTAGGTAAATTATTTCCAGTAAAAGGAAGTTCTAAAGTCATTAATTCAAATAACACACAACCAATCATCCAAATATCACTTTTAAAATTATAAGGTTCTCCTTTACAAATTTCAGGAGATAAAAAAAAAGGTGTTCCTAAAGAAGTATTTGCAAATGCATTTGTATTATCCATTTTTTTTGAAGTTCCAAAATCTCCTATTTTAATATTATCATCTGATAATAAAAGATTTTGTCCTTTTATATCTCTATGAATTATTTTATTTGAATGTAAGTAACTTATTCCACTTATTATTTGAAGGAAATATTTCCATATTAAATTTTCTGATATTTGTTCATTTTTTAGTTTATAATTTTTTATTTTTGTTTCTAAATCTTTTTCATTTGCATATTCCATTACAATATAAATTTTATTTTTATGTAAAAATGAATCTTCATATTCTATTAAATATGGATGTTTTAATTGTTTAAATATTTTTATTTCATTTATACAACTTTGCATCTCTTCAGGTGAATCTTTATTAATTATTATTTTTTTTAATGCTAATTTTTTCCCATTTGTTAAATTTTTTACTATATAAACTGAATTTCCTCCTCCTCCAATTCCAATTTTTTCTATTTTAAAGTAATTATCATAGTTGTCATAGTTATTCATTTTTTGATTAATGTATAATAATTCTTTAAATTTAGTTAATTATTTTATTTTTTTTTTATTTTTTTTATTAAATCTTTTAATTTTTTTTTAAATATATTATTTTTTAATTTATATTTTATAATTTTGCTATTAATATTTTTTTATTTATAAATTAATAAAAAAAAATTATTTTAAATATTCATTTTTTTTATCAGTCATTTTAAATTATTATTATTATTTTCATTATTTGTTGTTTTTTTATTATTGTTTTTTCTTAATTCTTCTTCATATTTTTTAATATTTAAATCAATATTTTTTTGAAAATCCATAATTTTTTTATTACTTTCTGCTCTTTCATTTGCTAATTCTATTTCTATTTTTTTCTTTTTTTCAGGGTCTTGTTCTTCATCATATTTTTTAGTCCTTTCTTTTTCTTTTTTCTTTTCATTATCAATTGCTTTATTAAAATTAATATATTGTTCATTTTTATATTCTTCAATTTTTTTTAAAATATCTTTTTCATTTGAATCACTTTTTTTATCTTTTTCTTTATCTTCAATAATAATTCTTTCACTTTTAACTTTCTTTGGACTATTTTTAGGAGAAATTTTTTTTGAAATATTAAAAGAATTTCTAAAACTTGAATATGAAGTTGTATTTTTATTATTTGCTCTATTACTAAAAATTCTATTTTTAAATATTAAATTATCATCATTTTGATCTAACTTTCTTATATTATATAATGTTGTTGTTAATAATTTAACTCTATTATAAAAATTTTGATCTTCTGGAAATAATTCTTTTACTATTTCTGCATCTATATTTTTTCTTTTTTTCATTGCATTTTCAAATTTATTCATTAATAATAATTTCTCTTTATTTAATTGTTCTGTTATTTTTGTTTTTGATTCAATTATTTTTTGTTTTTGTTTTTTTAAATCTTCAATTTTTTTTCCTTTTTCTATTAATTCTTCACTTTTTTTTTGAGTTTGATATTCTCTTACTCTATTCATTCTTTTAATTGATATTGTTTTATCCATATATTTTAAAAAAGTATCTTCTTGTTTAATTAATAAATCATGATTTTTAATTTTATTTTCTTCTTCAATTCTTTTTTCATTTAATTCAATTTTTTCTAATATTTCTTTATTTTTTTGTTGATGTTCTTTAAATATTTGTTCTCTTGATTGACATAATTTTAAAAATAAATGATTCATACTTTTTGATCTTTCTTGAATTAACATTTTTCTTTCTTGTTCAATATTAAAAATATTTTTTTCAATTTCTCCTTGTTGTTTAAAATATTCTTTATTCTTTTTTTCTCTAGTTTTTTCACTTTGTAATAAAACATCATGTATATGTTCATATTTTTTTTTATTTAATTCTTTTTGTTTTTTTAAAGATATTTCTCTTGCATTAATTAATTCATTATATCTTTCTTTAGTTAATTTTAATTTTTGATCAATTTCATTTCTTATTTTTTCTAAATTATGTTTATCATTTAATTTTGTCATTATTATTCTTTTTTCTATTTCTTGTTTTTTTTGTTCTGAATATTTTATTCTTTCTAATCTTTGTTTTTCTTGTTGTTCTTTTCTTTCTTTTTCTTTAATTTCCATTTGAATTTGTTTTTCATAATTTTTTTGTTCTTGTTCTATTCTTTTTTTCTCCATTTGATTTCTTCTTTCTTCTATTTTTTTTCTTTCTTTTTCTCTTTTTAAAACTATTAAATTTTGATTTTTTTCTTGAATATCTTGTAATACTTTTAATCTTTTTTCTTCAGATTCTTGTTTAATTCTATTTTTTTTTTGTTGTTCTTTCATTTTTTTCATTAATTCATTTTGTCTTTTAATTTCTTTTTCTTTTCTTTTTTGTTCTTCTATTTTAGCTTTTTTCTTTAATTCTTCTTTTATTTTTTCATCTCTTTCTTTAATCATTTGTTCTTTAATATCATTTTTTGCTTTAATAATTTCACTTTTTACTTTATTTTCAATTTCATATTCAATTTCATTTTTTTGTCTTCTTTTTAATTTATCAATATTTTGTTTTTCTTTTTTAATAATATCATTCATTTGTTTTTCAAATGTTACAACTTTTTCATTTTCTTCAATTTTTTCTTCTTGATTTTTACATTCATCTTTAATAATTTCTATTCTTTTTTCTTTAATTAATTCTATTGAATTTTGTCTTACTTTTTCAACATGATCATATCTCATTTTTTGTATTTCTTTAGTTAAACCCATTATTTCAGGATGAGTTAAATAATAATCATTAAAACTTTGAAAATATAATTCTTTTGGTAATATACCTAATTGTTTACATGCTTCTAATGAACGAGGACTTGATAAAATTTGATTATGATTATTAAAATCAATTTCTTCTATTGATAATTTTGTTTTCTATTTTTTTGATGTTATATAAACTATTTTTTTTACTTTTTCATTTTGTTCTTCTTCATCAAAATATTGAATCACTTTATTTATAGATTTAGTAGTATTTTGTCCATCTATCATTATTGATTTTAATTATATTTTTCTTATGTTATAATTTCATAAGAATATTTTTTATTATTTTTTAATAAAAAAAATATTTCTTTTTAAAGAATGAAATATATCAATATGAAAAAAAAGATAAAAGACAATATGAATAAAGATAAATTTAAACATTTTTATATTTAATATTTAAATAACTGACTCGATTTAAGAAATCTAAAATATTAAAATAATATAATAAAGAAAAAATTTTTTTTTAGAAATAAATGATTAATTTAATTTTTAATGTCTGAATATTTAATTTTATTTTATAATTAAAGTAATTCTGAATTTGAAAATATTTCTTTTTAATCTATTTAATGAGATAAAATTGGAAAAGTTATATTTAATAATTGTAATAAAAGGAATTATTTTAGATATTTAATCTATTATATTTTCTTCATCTATATCAATATAAATAAATAGTTAAAAATTAAAATAATCTAATTAATTTAAAATTTAAATATTTTATTTTTTTTAAAAAATAAAAAATTAATAAAAAAACTTTTTTTTCAAAATCATTTTTTCCTAAAAGGAAAAATAAAAAATAATAATAATATTAATTAAACTTAAAAAATATTTCTTAACCTTAATAAAAAAGATATTAAGCTCCAAAACCATAAAGAGCTCTTCCTTGTCTTTTTAAAGCATAAACAACATCCATAGCAGTAACAGTTTTTCTTCTAGCATGTTCAGTATAAGTAACAGAATCTCTAACAACATTCTCAAGAAAAGTTTTTAAAGTATTCCTTGTTTCTTCATAAATTGTACCTGATATTCTTTTAACTCCTCCTCTTCTTGCTAATCTTCTTATTGCTGGTTTTGTTATTCCTAATATTACTTCTTTTGTATTTCTATGAATTCTTTTTGCTCCATTTCCTATTTTACCATATGATTTACCACCTTTACCAGAACCTTTTTTATCCATTTTTTTTTTTATTTGTTATTTTTTTTCTTTTGGAAGGTTAAATATTTTAATTTAGTGTTTTTTTATTTTTTGGTTTTTTTTCTTTTTGTTTGTTTGATTAATTGTTTTATTTTAGTTTAAGTGATTTTTTTATTATACATTTTTTGGAATATTATTATTATTTTTTTTTAAAATTTATTTTTATTTTTAATATTGAATTAAGTATTTATATTTATTTATAATTTTTCTTTATATTCAATTAAATTAAATTTATTTTAAGAAAAACATTTTTTTATATAATTCAATGGATAAAAAATTAAATATATTTACAAATAAATTTAATTAACTAATAGTCACTTTTGTAAATATATCATTTTTATTTTTATGTAATTCTTTTCTTATATCAATAAATCCATTTTTTATTATATCTTCTAAAATATCAACTAAATTATTTAAAGCACAATCTTCTTCATCTTCTCCAAAAAAACTTTTAATTAAAATCCCATTATCTTTCTGTAAAGAAAAATTAATTTCAGAATTATCAATAATAACAACTTTTTTTAAATCTCTTCCAATTTTAGAAATATCTTTAACAAATTCATTATTAATCAAAATTGTATGATGTCTATATAATTTATAAGAAAAATACTTTTTTTCACTTTCAATTTCATTTATAATAACATCAGCATAACTTTGAGTAGATGCAGTAAATAAAATAATTTCACAATTTAATTCTAATAACTTATCTAAAAATTCATTTAATCCAGGTCTCATTCTTAAAATTCCTTTTCCATTTTCTTCTAAATTTTTAAAATGAATTAAAGTTTCATCCATATCTAAAACTATTGATAAATTATAATCTTGATCAATATTATCTAAAAATGGATATTTAATTGGATAAAATGTTGAAGAATTATCAATGTCATTTTTATCTTCTTCTATTAAAGAATTTTCGTGAGAATCTGTTTCAATTAAATAAATTCCTGTTTTTGATGATTTTAATCTAAATATTTGTTCAAAGTATTTTTGATACCATTCATTACTTAATTTATTTATATTTTTTAATGCGAGATATGGTTGAGTTATATTATTTTCTTTTTTAAATTTGTATAAATTTTTTTCTAAATTTATTATTTCTTGTAATAAACTATTTATAATTTTAAACTTTTCTTGTAATAATTTATATATCATTATATTATTTCTACCTAATCTTTTAACTGATTTTGTTATTATAGTTTGTTGAATTTTATTTAACCAAATATTTGTCATTTTTTCTTTTTCAATATCATTCAAAATTATTTGAGATATCATTAAAAAAATTTGATATATTTCAAAAAGACAATTTATTATTTTATTTAAAGGAAGATTAATTTCAATTTTATTATGTTCTGATGAATAAATAAATCCACAAATTATTGTAAAAACATTAAAATTAAATGCTTCTGTTAAAATATTTAATTCTTGTTCTTTTTTAGAATAAGAAGTTCTTATACATGATATTATTTTATAGTATTTTAAAGCTCTAAAATAATCTAAAAAAATATTTAAATCTATTTTATCTGATAATCTATAATTTTCTATTAAATGAGTAGTTGATTCTTCAATTATTACTAATGACTCTATATTAAATAAATTAAAAGGATTTGTTTCTTCTTTTTCTAAATTTTTTATTTTTAATATATCATCAATATTATCTTGATGATTTGTATCTGATGTTTCTACTTCTGATTTATCATATTTTAATATAGTCTCTCCACTTCTTCTTGAAGTATGATTATTTTTTTTAGTTTTAATGCTCATCTTTATTAATTTTGTTTTTATTAATTTTCAAATTATTAAATTTATGAATATTAATATTCATAATATTAGTATTTTAAATTAAATTTTATAAAAAATTATTAACACATCACAATTTAAAATTCAAATATTTATTTTTAAATTTATAAGAAATAAAATTTAATAATTAATTATTTTAAGATGTCTCTAAATTTATTATTTACTTATCTTTTAATTACATTCCCAAATGTAATCCCAATTAAAAATTGCAAATCAGAAGAATTAAATAAATGTATTATTTGTGAAGATGGATATGTCCTTCAATATAATAATTGTAATAAATGTAATGACCCATATTGTAAATATTGTCTAACAACAAATTTATATTCATGTTTCAATTGTAAAGAAAATTATATTTTAAAAGGAAGAGTATGTGGAGAAAAATGTCAAATTTCAATTGATCATTGTGATATATGTGAACCATATACAAATAAATGTATTTTTTGTAATAGTGGTTGTGATGTTGATAATGGAAAATGTTCTTGTTCAACTCGAAAAACAATAATAATAATATTAATTATTATGAGTGTTTTAATAATTGTAATTATTCTATTATGTCTTACAAAAGTTCAACAAATGAGAAATTTGAAATTTACAAAATTTATTTATTCAAGTATTGATAGAGAGAAACAATATGATAGGGCAAATAGTGATTATTATAATAGAAATATGTATCAAAATAAAAATGAAGAAAGTCCAATTAATAGTAATAAATTATATAATAATAATATTGATAATAAAAATGATAATGAAGAACCAAATAAAATTAAATCTAATGATTTAATTGATGATGAAATTACAGGAAGTAATACTTTATATAATAAAAAAATATGTGATTATTGCCTTATTGAAACTGGAGTTATACAATTAAGTTGTGGATGTTATTTATGTAATAAACATAAAGATTTAGGATTAAGTGAAAAATGCCCAGTTTGTAAAAAAGAAATTAACTTGATAGATTAGATGTAAATATATTAAAATATTCTTATTTAATTTTAGTTTATGAAATCATAATGATTAATAAATATTATAATTATATGAAATATTAAACTAATAAAACTAAATCTTTAACTATATTTTTCTATTAATTCATTTGTTAAATCAGTTTGAACTAAAGGATCTATTGAATTTATATTAATATCAATAAATCCTCTTATAAAACTTAAATGTTTTTCTAATATTTTAATGTCTGTTTGAAAATCTGGTTTTTCTTTATAATCATTTATCCAATTTGATAATTCATTTATAAATGATTGTTCATCATATCTTTGTTTAAATGTTTCTATATATTTTTCAGCAATTACTTTTTTAGTTGCATTAACAAAAAGATCTAATGATTCTTTTGGATTATTTCCATTTTCTTTTTCATCATCAGTTTTTTGAACATATATATCTTTTTGTCCTTCTAAAGCTTTTCCAACATTATCTAAAAATTTTAATATATTTTGATAATTTTCTTCATTTTTATCATTTTCCATTTTTTAAATTTTAAAAATAAAAAAAATAAAATATTTTATTTTTATTTAAATATAATTAATAATATACCATATTTTGCAAAATCGATATAAAAAATAACGATATTATAAAAACTGTTTGAATGAATCATATATTTAAATGTATAAATATATAAAAAAAAATATAAAAAATATAATAAAATGGGTTCAGTTTGTAATAATAATCCAAAAGTAATAGAACCTACAATAAATCCTGATTATATGATTCCTTTTGCATATCATTATGATTTAAGGAAAAAATTTAATTTTGTTAAAATTATAAATCATGGTGCATTTGGTCAAGTAAAATTATTTAAAGATAGAACATTTACAAAAGTAGAATTTGCAATTAAAACAATATCAAAAGAATTATTAACAAAAACAAAATTTCAACAAATTAAAAAAGAAATAGAAATACTTTCTGAATTAGATCATCCAAATATAGTAATATATTATGCAACAATAGAAATGTCAAATAATTTTAACGTTTTAATGGAATATTTAAGTGGAGAAGATTTATATCAAATATTAAGAAAAAAAACAAAAAGACCAACACCAGAACAATTTAAATATATATTATATCAAATTTTAAGTGGTTTATGTTATTTACATTCTAATGAAATAGTTCATAGAGATATTAAACCAGAAAATATAATAATATGTACAAATCAAAATGAAAAATATGATTTAAAAATAATAGATTTTGGTTTAAGTGAAAGATTTAAAAAAAAAGATAATTACATTACTGCAGGAAGTCCAAATTATATGGCTCCAGAAGCTTTTAGTGGGAAAGTTACTCCTAAAAATGATATTTGGTCAGTTGGAATTATGTTTTATATTTATTGTTATGGAAAATTACCTTTTGAATGTGATGATAGAAAGGAATTAATTAGAAAAATTAAAGAAGAAGATGTTGATTTTAATAAAGAAATATTTGATGATATTACAAATGATGAAATTGATTTATTAAAAAAAATGTTAGATAAAGATTATGAAACTAGAATTAATGCATTAAATGCAATAAGACATCCAATTTTTGATCATTTAAATGAAGAATTTGATGATGATAATATGAATCATTATTTTAAAGAATTTTTCACTCTTAATACTTTAAAATTAATTACTTTATATGTTGAAAGTTCAATTATAAAAAAAACTTTTTTATATATGTATGTTCTATTAAATCCTTTTGATAAAAGAGATTATTATAGAAAAATGTTTTTAGCAATTGATAATTTATTTAATTATATTGGAGTATTAAAATCAAGAGAAGTTTTCGAAGAATTTAAAAAAAGAAAATTAGTTGATGATGAGGCAGGAGAAATTTTTAGTTTTATTGATTGTAATAGAACAAATAATGCTAAAAAATTATTTAAAAAAGAAGGATCTTCAAGAGGCGATGCAAGTTCAGAAAATTCTAAAAAAGAAATGAGTAGAAATACTACTTCTAAAAGTTTAAAATTTAAAGATTGGGGACAAATTACTTATACTGTTTTTTTATCTTTTTTCTTTATTGAAGAAATACCAAAATTACATAATGATGAAAGTAAAATTGTTTATTTATTTAGATTCTTTTGTGATAGACCTTTGGTTTATAGTTTTGATAAAAAAAGTTCTCTTATTAGTAAAGGTGATATTATTTTTGAAAATGAAATAAATGATAAAAAAGGTAATACTATGACTAAAGAGACTTTTAAAAGGTTTTTATATAAACATAATTTACCTTTTAAAGATGCTGAAGATGATATTAATAGATTTTTTGCTGATCATCCTAATCCTATTTATTATAGGGAATTTAAAAATTTGATTTTCGAAAATGAATAATTGAATATTTGTAAAGATAGTTTTTTTTTTTGCTATTTTATATATTTGTTTTTTAACAAAAAATATCCATTTGTTATTAAATTATTCCATATTATTATTTTAAAGATAGATTTTAAATTATTATTTTTTTAAATATTTAATTTTATTTATTTATTTTTTAAATTTAATTCTTCAAAAAATAATTTAAAATAATATTTAAAAGAAATTATTTTTGGCTTTTCAATTTTTCGAATTCCTTTTTTAATTTTTCAATTTCTTCATTTTGTTCTTCTAATTTTTTATTTTGTTCTTCTATTTTTTTATTTTGTTCTTCTATTTGCCTATTTTTTTCTTCTAATTTTTTATTTTGTTCTTCTATTTGCTCATTTTGTTTTTCTATTTTCCCTTCTAAATCATTTTGAATCATTTTTATATTGAAATTATCAATATTTGGTGAAATATATATTGTTTGTATATCAAAAATGATTTAATTTTTTGATTTGTAATTAAATTTTCAATAATTCCTTTTAAATTATATTCAAAATTTAAAATAAGTTTGTGGTTAAAAATAAGAAAAAATTGAATATTTTCTATTTTTTCATCCTTAAGAAATTCATTTTTTACTAAATGTAAATAATAATCTACTTTTGAAATTAATTTAAATATAATAAAATATAATTTTTTATTAATTTCTTTTACATTTATTTTATCTTCATCCTTAATATTAATGCTTGATTCAGGAGCTGAAACTTTAGTTTCTGATAATATTAATGAATGTCCTTTAATTATTAAATCAGATTTATTTGTAATTTCACTTTTAAATTGTTTTCCTTCTTCATATACTCGAATTACTGGATAACAGTCATAACAAGATTTAAGAAGGAATACTTTAGGGGATAAATCAGCTTCATTTTTATTAAAATATGCACTATCTGTTTCAATAAAATTGGTAAATAATCTTTCTGAATATTCTTTAAAAGTTTCATTTAGTGTTTTTTTTTGTTTTATCACGGATTTAAAAGGAAATAAAAGGTTTGGTAGATGGAATAATTCAAATGATTTCTCAAAAAAAATATTCCAATGATTTTCTTTATTTTTTCCTTCAAGATAATAATAATTATATGTTTCTTCTTGATTATCATTAGTATTATCTGAAATATTTGAATTAAAATTTGAACCACTTTCATCATATTTTAATTTTTTAATTTTATTTGCATCTATAATCCAATCATTAATATTATAATCTGAATTAATATATAAAAATAATTTATTGTTTAATATAGAAATTCCATATTTTTCTTCTCCTTGATATTCTTTATTTTCTTTTAATTGTTCTATTGTATTTTGAAATATCTTTGAAATTGTTGGATAATCATTATTATTAATTTTAAAATAAAAATAATTTTGATTAAGATTAAAATTATCTTTGTTTTTAAATATTAATTTATAGATTTCATTGTTTTTATATATTTTATTTTTATCTTCCATATATTCTTTAAATGTTCTTTTTTTTTTAAGATTACTTTTTAATTCTTCAATAAACTTTTGATCATTATCTTTAATTTTAATAAATATATTATTTTCTTCATTATTATCTTTGTTTATTTCATTCATATCTTTGTTAATTTCAAAATTATCTTTATTTTTTTCAACATTTTGTTGTTTTAAATAATCTTCAAGTGAAACAGCATTCTCAGGTCTATTTAACAAATCTTTTTTTTTAACTTCTCTTTCAATTACTTTTCTTTTTCTTTTTTTTTCTTTTTTATTCTCAGGTTCATTTTCTTTAATATCTTCATTTTCTTTTTTATCTTCATTAACATTTTTTTCTTCTTTTTCATCTTCTTTTTCTTTTCTAGGATTTAAAGCACGATCAATAAAATATTCATCATAATTTTTTTCATATTTTCTAGAAATTTCTTTAGGATTATCATCCCATGTTCCTTTACCTCCTGCACCACCTTTTGATACTTCTTTTCCTCTTCCAGTTCCACTTTTTCTTTCAAATTCTCTTTTACCTGGTTTTTTATTTTTTGGAGGAAAATATTTTGGTCCTTCTTTTTGAATATATTGTTTTGAGCGATTAAAGTCTTCACCTTCATCATCTTTTTGTTTTTTTCTTTGATGTTTATGTTTTATTACTTCTTCAAATCCTTCTTCTTCTTCTATTTTTGAACTTTGATTTTCTTTATTTTCAGGACGCTTTTTTTTTGGCTCTTGTGATACAAAAAGTTGTTGAGATGGTTTATTTGATTTTACTTTTTGAAAATCATTTTCTTCATCATCAGAATCTCTTTCTACTTTCATTTTACTAAATGGATTAGTCATTGTCATTTTTTTAAATTAAAAAATTGAAAAATTCTGAAATATATATATTTTTTTTTAATAATATTTAATATTAAAATAAATAATTATTTAAATTTGGGTTTTTATTTTTTTTTTTTGAAAAAAAAATCAAATTTTTAATTTAATAAAAAAATTCTTGTATAAAAACCAGAATAGTAAAATAATAATAAAAAAACCTCTAAAAACACCATTTACTTATCTTTATCATTAGGATGAAAAAACAAGCTTTCTTCATAAATCATTTTCTGTAAATTTTCTTTAGTCAATTTCATTTCATCAAAACTCCAATCAAATTTTTCCTGACTTACATTTTCACATTCATCACTTCTTAATTCTTTAAAATAAGGATGACTTAAGCATTCTTTAATACTAATTCTTTTTTTAGGATGAAAAGTAAGCATTTTTTCTAATAAATCCAAAGCAAGTGGATTAGCACCAGGATATAATTTACTAAAAGGAATTTTATTTTTTTTTTCAAATTTCATAATAAAATCTTTAGCTTCTTTCTTAGAAATAAAATCTAAATCATCATTTTTAGGAGAACCTAAAATTGCAGTAATTTTCTCAATTTGATCTAAATAATGATCACCTTGAAAAATAGCTTTTCTTCCTAATAACTCCGCAAAAATGCATCCAATAGACCAAACATCAACAGCTTTTGTATATTCTGAAGGACATAAAATAACTTCTGGTGCTCTATACCATCTTGTAATAACATATTCAGTTAATTCTTCTTGTTTATCATTATTATTATTTTTCTTATTATCATCATCACTTATTCCTCCTCTTCCAAGTCCTAAATCACATATTTTAATATCACAATTTTTATTAACTAAAATATTAGATGGTTTTAAATCTCTATGAACAACATCAGCTGAATGCATATAATTTGTACCACAGAGAATTTGATATAGAAAATATTGAACGTGTTCATCTGTTAATTTTTGCTTTGAATATATTACTTTATGTAAGTCAGTTTCCATAAATTCTGTTGCGAAATATATGTCATCGAAACCTGTTTCGTGTTCTGGTTTTTGTACATCTACTAAATTTACTATGTTTGTATGATTGAAGAAACGAAGTAATTTTATCTCACGAACTATACGTTTTGCATCTACTAAATCTTCAAATGCATTTGGTATCTTTTTTATTGCTACTTTTGTGTTGTTTGATGTATCTAAACATGCACATACTACACCGTATGCTCCTTGACCTAAACGCTTTATGAAAACATACTTTTTTGATACTATAAATGTTGATCCTGCGAAAGTAAAGGAATGCTTGTCTGGAGGAAGGTTTTGAGGCTCTTTTGAATCTTGTTGTTTTTGCTTTGGGTCTTCTTTTTTTTCCATTTTTTTTTTTTTGTTTTTTTTTATATTTTTTTTATTTTCAAATATTATTTTAAAAAGTTTTTTATATGTTTATTTTTAAAAAAATAATTTTTATATAATTTGTAATATGTAAAAATATATATAAAAATATATTAAACAATTATACAATTAATTAAGCATATAAAAAGAAGTAAAAATTACATTTTTAAAAAGAATGCCCATAAAAAACAAATATAAATACTTTTTAAACACCATAAAAAAAAAAGTGAAATTTTCAAAATTGTTCAATATATTTTTGTGTTTCTTGAATAAGTTTTTCATCATATTGAATATCATTATCATTAAAATTCCCATCACTTAAATTTTCAGAAATATATCTTTCAATTGGAACATTACAATTTTGAAGTATATTACTATTATTCATATTTTGAAAAATATTAGGAATAAAAGGAGCAGTCATAGTAAAAGATTCTAATCGATCAAAATCAAATTGATGAAAAAAAGGATGTGATCTCAATAAATTAAAATTACAAACTCTCTGCATTAAATTCTTATTAAGTATAATTCTAAAAAAATTATTAATATCAATAAATTTAGGTTCATAAGGCAAAACTAATTTTTTATTTAAAATTTCAAAATAAATTGCCATAGCATCATTTGCTCCTTGTCCAAAGGGAACGTAACCATAAAAAATTTCAAACATAGTAATTCCAACACTCCAATAATCAGAAGAATAAGAATAACCTTTTCCAATAATAACTTCTGGTGCTAAATAATGTGGAGTTCCACAAATTGTGTAAGTTATATCTTTATCTTTTAATTCTTTTGATATACCAAAATCTATTATTTTCAAATAACCATTTTTATCTATCATACAATTATCTGGTTTTATATCTCTATGTAATATTTTCTTTTTATGTAAATAGTCTATTATTGATAAAAGTATTCCTCCGTAAAATGTTGTTTCTTTTATATTTTTTAATTCGCTTTTTTTTTTATTTTCTAAATGAGCTTTTAATGAAATTCCATCAATATATTCTATTAAAAAAAATAAATTTTCATCATTTTTTAAAGTTTTTACTAATTTAACAACAAATGGACAATTTATTTTTAACATAATATTTTTTTCATTTAAATAATATTTTCCTAAATGTTTATTTTGATATAAAGATTTAATATTAGTATTTTTAATAGCATAAAAATGTTTCATATTATGAACTAAATGAACTTTACCAAATCTTCCATTTCCAAGAGTTTTAACATAAAATAAATCTTTTAATTCAATATTAATATCATTTAATGAACTCATATCTTTAATAACTTTAGAAATTTGATAATCAAAAACAAAATCTTCTCTTGTTAAAATATAACATTCAGTTTGACCAATTGAAGTAACTGTAAATAAGTCAATTTCTCCTGTTATATTTGGAATCTCTCCAAAACATCCTCCTGCTTCTAAATATCTTATTAAAATACCTCTTTGTTCCATTTTAACTTTCCCTGTTTTAATTATATAAAATTTTTCTGCAATTGAACCTTCTTTCATTATTATAATATTATCTTCAAATGTATCTTTAGAAATATTTTTTGCAATTTGTAAATATTTTGTTTCTTTTAATGTTAAAAATATAGGAATTTTTTTTAATTGATTAACAGTTTCCATTAAATCCATTTTATAACTTGAATTATATTTTTTTTCATTTACTTTTATAATATCTTCCCAAGAAGCTTCTAAAATTAAACTTTCATCAAAACTAATAACTTCATCATTTAAATCTATTTTAGAATCAATAATAGTTTCACCATAAATTGAACCAGTAGTTGCAACAGTTTCTTTAGTTTTATTCATTATTAATTTACCTTCTATAATAATACAATATTTTTTATTTTTTGTACAATCTTTATTAAAAACAATAGCACCTCCTTCATAATAAATAACTTTAAAAACTTCAAATAATTCATCATGTGCAGTTATCATTATTTCACTTAAATTTGATGTTGGAATTGAATGAATAAAAATATTATAAATTATTTCTTTTAAACTTGTATTTCCTAAAACTTCATAAATTGATTCATATGGTAATTCATAAACAGTTAATGGATTTTGATCAACTGAATAAGTATAAAAAGAAGGTGAATTAATAAATAAATTAATATGACAAAATAAATCACCATTAGTTAAAATATCAATTTTTTTAAATTTTCTAGTCTTTCTAACATTACCATTCGCAATTATATATATTTTATCACATATTTCATTTTCATTTATAATAATTGAATTTGGTTTATATTCAATTAATATCATATATTTACTTAAATCAATTTGTAAACTTTTTTCTAAATATTTAAATAAAAAAACCTTTTTTAATACTTCAACTCTCTCATTAGTAATTTTTAAATCCATATAAATAACTGCACTTCTATAAAATTCTCCACTAACTCCTAATAATTTAGTAGGAATTTTTGATATTGCTTTTTCTTTTCTTTTTGCTCCTTCTTCAAAACTATCTAAACCAAAAAAATGTCCTTTTTTTAATATAACTTCTTCATTTTTACCTTCTGAATTTTTTTCTATTATTATTATTTCTCCATCTTCAATAATATAAAATACTCTTGCTTCATCATTTTCTTCATATAAAGTATAATTTGATACAATTTCAAATGAAAAAAAACCAATTATAAATTCATTAATTGTATCTTCATCAAAATCATTTACAATATTATTATCAACTAATACTTCTCTTATAAATTGTTCTTGTTTTACTGTTAAAGTTTCATTTACTTTATAACTTTTTTCAGTCACAACTGTTGATTCCATTTTAACTATTTTTTTTTCTTTTTCTGGTTTTGTTTTTCTTCTATTATATTGTATATTAAGTTCTTTATTATCTTCTTTAAATGAATTATTATTTTTTATAAAAGAAACTTTTTTTGATGATTTTGCTTTTCTTGAAGGAGAATAACATTCTATAAAACTATCATAAACTCTTGAATTTTTTTTTAATAATAATCTTGAACTTTGAATATTTTGTATTTTTCCCATTGCTTCATTAAATAAAAAAGTTTTTGCCATTAATTTTTTTTTCAAATAATATTTTTCCATTGATATATTTTTAGGTGCAAATGTTAATTTTTTATGTCCTTTTCTTGATGGAGAATTATTATTTGTTTTATTAGTTTCTTTTAATCTTACTGTATTATTATCTGTTTCTAAAAATAAAACATTTTTTGGTTTTGTTGAATATTCAAGATTTTTTTTATTTGGTCTTTTTATTATTGAATTTTGTGCTGTTGAATTATTACTTATTTTTAATAAATTTATATTTTTATCTATAACATAACTTTCTTTTCCTACTCTTATTGATTCAATTTGATTTACATTTTTTAAACAACATACTTTTGGTACTATACAAATTCCCATTAATTTTTTTATTTATTAATTAATTGATATTTTTAATTTTAATTTTTTAAAGTTTTTTTCCTTTTTATTACTTTTTTTTTAATTCTAATTAATGAATTAAATATTATTAAGTTTAAATTTTTACACACGGTTAAATAAATAATGGTTAATAAAATTAATTATAGAAGATATAATCAATTTTCAATTAATATTTTTAATTGCTTTAGTAGATTAAAAATAAGGGCTTTAAAATTAAATTTTCTTTTATATATATCAAATATAATATTCTTTCTTAATAATATAATGACAATAGATATAATATTTGAATATAAAAGAAATTTTATAGGAATACATAGTATGATTTATTTTTTAAATCCTTTATTTTATTTTGAAGTATTAAATAATTTATTAATTTCAGATTATTCATCTTCATCTAATTTATCATCGGAATCTCAAAGTAATTTAATGGATCCTTCAAAATATGAAAAAGATCAAATTTCTTTATTATTTAATAAATATTTAAATATTAAAGTACATGAACCTGGATATTTTAGTAGTTATTTAATTTTTAGAGCTTTATTTTTACTTTTAATTATAGTTTCTTTTATAATTAATATGATTAATATTAACCATTCAATTATTAATTTGTTGAGAAATATTTTAACATTTTTTATTTTTTTGATTTTTCAACCTTTTATGCAAATATTATTGATTTTTTATAATAGACCTTTTTTTTCTCAATTAAGTGATGTTAGAAAAAATTTAGGTTTAAACAATATTTTTGATTTGATTATATTAATAATATTTAATTCTTTTAGTTTTATATATTATGATTTTTTTATTTATTCATTTGGATTAAATCATGTTGAGTATTTTGATCATAAAAATTATTATAATTTAGAATGGTTTTTAATGATAACTAATTCAGTTATTATTATTATTAGATATAATATTAGATTTTCTATTTTTTTTCAATTATTGTGGTCTATTACTTTTTGTAATATATTTTATATAAAATCTTTATATTATGTTTATAACATTAAAAAAAATAAAAAAGTCAAATTTTTTTATTTCCTTGATTTATTATCTTTTTCTTTTTTTATTATTAGGTTTATTTCTCTATTTTTAATTAATAAATTAGGTGAATTAAGAATATTTAAAAGTTTTGAATTATTAGAAATTTGTTTTTTAACACTATGTCTTTTTTATTTTTTTAATTCAAGAAAGAAAATAACAACAATATCTTTTTTTATAAAGAATTTAGAAAAAAGAAGTCAAAACTGTTATTTACAAATAAAACAATATTTTAATCCAATAAACGATTTCTTTTTTGAACAACCAATAAATGTTAAAATAACAGAAAAAGTAAAGGAAAAATTATTAAAAGAATATGAAAATGATATTAAAAATTATTTTTGTTCAAATCAAATAGATTATAATATCATATCAGGTGGAAATGAAAAATTAAAAAATGCATTAAATTGTGAAAATAATTCAAAAAAAAAAGGGGCTATTTCATTTTCTGCAAACACATCTGCAAGTGATTTTAAAAATTATACTTATATATTTAGTCTTTTATATAATATTTTAGAAGAAATTAAAAAAAGATCTAAAAATATTGACGAATTTTGTATTTATAATAGAGAAAATATTTTATTTTATAAAGCTTTACTTCATTTTATTAAAGATGGAAAAACTTTTAGATCAAGATTTATTATTTCTAAATTTTTATATAATGAAAAAAATACTATTTCTTTTCAATTAAATGCTATTATTCATTTTTTATTCATTTATTTTCAAAACTTTGAAAAAAGAGTTGATGATTCTTCTCTTATGTATATTATTATTTTTCAAAAAATAAATACATATTATTATAGAATCTTAGAAGCTTTTTATGAAATATTAAAAGGATTTAATAATAATTCTAAAACTGAAATTATTTATAATTTAGATAAACAAAGTGATATTATTGGAATATCAAGAAATAAAATTAATGAACTTATTACTAAATATAATGATGTATTAAAGAATTTTCAACCTGAAAAAGAAAAATATATTTTAATAGAAGATTTAATTTTTAATCATACTATTGATAAAAATTTTGAATTTTTTGATTTTAATTATTTAGATTCATTAGTAGATAAAAATAATTATTTTTTATTATCAATAGAAAATCAAGATTTAATAATGAAAAAAGTTCCTTTATTATATGATATAAAAACAAGTAATTCAGGAATAAAATATTATGATAAAAATTTTAATATAATATTCCCAAAATTAATATCAAAAGACTTATTTAAAAAAATAAAAAAAAACATTTTATTAACACAATCATTTAAATTAGATTCAATAATTGAAACATCAGAAAATTTAATATTAGGAATTAAATTATCATTTACAAGATTACCAACAATAGAAGGTAATTTATTCATATCATGTAAAATAGAAGAAAAAGATCCTTTAGAAGAAAATAATTATGTATTAATGGATTCAAATGGATTTATTTATAGATTTGGTTTATTTTTTAGAGAATATTTTGGTTTCTCAAGATTAAATAAAAAACCAAATATATTTAAATTATTAGGTTGTGAAAATATAGAAATAGAAAGAAATAAAACAGAAAATATAGAAATAAACTCAAAAATTTTAATTAAAAATTGTAAACAATATATAGGAAGATATGTAGATACATTAAAACAAGAAGAAAAAGTAGAAGTTATTAAAAAATTAGGTATAATATTTGGAGGACAACATTTAATAGAAGTCTCAATTAAAATAGAAAATTCATATTTATCAAATAAATTAGAATTATTTATTGTTCAAATTGTTTTTCCTATATTTAAAGAAGGATTAAATGATAAAAAAAAATTAGGAGATACTGAACAACCATTAACAGTACAGGCACCAATTTCTTTTTCTAATTCAGCATCAAGTGTAATTAGTTTTAAAGAAATGAAAGAAAATGGTGATAAATGGAATATTACAAATAGAAAAGAAAAAAATGTAAATAAAAAAGTTGATGTGTTTCAAAAATTAAGTTTTTTATATAATTTATTTCTTATTTTTATTGCTATTTTCTTATGTATTTATGTTAAAATTCGTTCAAATAATTTTTATAAAGAAAGATTAAAATATGAATCAATAAGAGAATTAAATACAGAAGTTATTAGTCAAGCTTTTTTTGTTTTAAATGTTGCTAGAATTAAAGGAAGTACAAATTATAAATCTTTAGATATTGAATATCAAAATAATATTCAAGGAATTGGAAATTTTACTGTTTTAAATTATCTTGATGAATTATTTAGAGCTTCTGCAAATTATACTTTTACTATTTTTAGAAAAGTTAAAAATATTTATACTAAACTTAAACATGGGAATTATTTTTATAAGAAAGTTGAACCTAAATTGTATTCTTTTTATACTGAAAGTAACACTATTGAATATTATAATTATATTAATTCTTTTGATACTCAATTAAATAATTATTATATTATTAGTAAAATTGATGGTTTTTATATTGATTATAATTTATTTGAATTTAGTGAAACTGAAGTTGTTAATAATTCAGAAAGTGAAAGTGAAATAAAATTAAAAACAATGATTAAAAATGGATATGTATATATAACTATATTTGATGAAGTAAATTATTATGATAAAGAGAATTTTTTAAAATATTTTAAAAATTTTAAAATTTTTATATTTTGTGGATTTATCATATTTTTTTTTTGTAATTTATTATCAATATTATTTCTATATATTTCAATTAAAATATCAATAAATGAAATATGGAAATTAGTAAATTATATAATGAAAATAACAATAAAAGAAAAAAAATATTTAGAAAATAAAATAACTCTTACTAAAAAAATAGTATATAATGAAATGAAAGTATCAACAGGTTTAAAAACTTTAAAAAAAACAACAAAAAATGATTCAAAAAAAGGAAATGATGAATATTTAATTGATACAGAAGATACATATTTATTAACTCCAAATCAAACAAAGCAAAAAATAAAATATAATTTTAGAGTAGAAAATAAAGTATTAAGAATATTATTTGGTTTAGGAATGATATTTGGAATTTATATTGTTCTATCATTTCCAATAATGATTGATTATTTAAATAAAATTGATATAAAAAGACAAACTTCAGAAAATTCAGATGATTTACAAGATAATATTTATAGATATTATTTATTAATACGAGCTACAATTGGAATGAATTTCACTGACCTAACACTAATATATGATTTAATTATTGAAATAAGTAATTATATTTATGGAAATTATTCAAGTTTAAGAAATTTTATTTATAAAGATTCAAATAAAAGTACATATGATTATAGTGTTTTAATTAATTCTGATAAAGGATGTGAAATATTAGTTCAAGAAGAAACTTATTCTGAATATTTAAAAAAAATTTGTTATTATGAACCTATTTTAATTAATCAATTTGGTAATTTACTTTCTGGTTATATTAATGAATTAAGAACTGAATTAAGTACTTTTTTTGCTATTGAAAAAAGTTATGAAAATATTGTAAATGTTTTTCATAGTAGAATCTTTCAATTTTATAATATTGTTATTTTAGTTTATTTTAAAAATTATTTAAATGTTGTTCAATATTCTTATACTTTTCCAAGTTTTGAAAAAGTAATTTTACAATTATCTGATTTTTTAATTACTATGTTTATTATTATTGTTGCAACTGAAATTTTAAATTATATTTTAAGTGCTATATTTATTTTAGGTAAATTAACTTCTTCAGTTAAAAATTATGAAATGATGCATAAATTCTTTTTAAATGAAGAGAAATCAAAACAAACTTAATTTAATTTTTTATTAAATAATTATTTAGTATATTATATTAAAATAAATTATAAAATATTTGTAAATATAAATATTATTTAATTATTATTTAATTTTATATTAAATTTTCCAATTTTATTATTTAAAATATTTATAAACTCATTTCCTTTATCTTTATCAAATAACATTTGTTTTAAAATTTTTTTATTTTCAATTAAAAATACTAAATTGACTTTTATCTTTTTATCATTTTCAATTTTTTCAATTGTTTTTTCAATTAATTTACAAATATTATATTTATTTCCAATTATTCTTGTATTGGTTTCAAATTCATTAATTTCTTTATCTTTTAAAAAATATAAAAATTGTTCATCAAAAAAAACAAGATAAGGAATTTTATTATCTTGATTATTATTATCTTTATTAACTTGTTTTTTTCCAAAAACAAAACGATTTAATATACTTTTTCTTTTAACAGGTTTAATTTTAATAAATTCAATAACTGGAATAATATCTTTTGAAATAAGTGTTCCTTTTAAAAATATATAATGACATATTATTTCTTCAGGATAATCTTGAATTTTTTGTGATAAAGGAATACCAACTTTATCTTCATTTAAATCATTTTGAATATTATTTTTATTTGTTGAAATATTATATTCTTTTTCATTTAAATTTTTATTTTCTTCATTTGTTATATTTGTATCTTTAATTTCTTCATATTCTTCTTCTTCTTCATCATCATTTACATCATAAACATTATCTTCTTCTGATATTTGAATATTAAAAGATTTTCTTTTTTCATGTCCAATTGTTGTATTATTTAATTTATTATTATCATTTTTTTTTATTATTTTACTTAGTTTTTGCCTTAAAAAATTACTTTTATTTTTTATTGTTGCTCCTATGTTTCCAAAAACTTTTTTAATTTGAATACCTTCATTTTTTTTCATATTTTTAAATTACTTTTATTAAAGAAATTAAAATTTAAAATATTTGAAAAATAAATAATAAATTTTTAATTAAAAAAAATTATAAAATTAATTATTGATATTTAATATTTAAGATATTTCATCTTTTTTCTTTATTGGAGTTGAACACATATTAATAATATCTTTAATGTCTTTTATAAAACTATTACTTTCATCTAATATACCTGATTTATTTTTTAATTCTTTTGTTTTTTTTTGAATAGATATTTTATTATTTATAAAAACATTGTTTTTCTCTTTATAAGGATTAATACATATTTCTTCATTTGGTTTATTAGTTGAATTTAAATTATTTATTTTTGGGGATTGAGAATTTGAAAAAAGTTGTTTATTTGTTGACAAATTAAAATATTTAAGAATTGACTTATTATTTTCATTTTTATAATATTTAGATATTTGATTCATAAAAGAATATTTTGAAGGACTTATATTATAAAATTTTAATATTTTTTTAACACATATTGATTTTTTATTTAAAGTATTTGGAACAAAATTTTCATTTTCATTTTTATCATTCAAATTTTGTGATATTAAATTATTGGAATTTGTATTAATAGGGTTAAAAGATTTTTTTATATTTTGATTTATTGACAATTTTTTTATTAATTTATTGTTTTTTAATTTTAAAATTGAACTTAAGTAGTCATTAATTTGTAGATTTTCTTTTTCATTATTTGATTTTACATTAGAATTATTTTTTTTAATGGGATATATTTTTGGTAATATATTATTTTTTGAAACTTTTAAATTATTAACATAACTATTTTGTTTATTGGCAACCATATATTTTCTTGAATTAATTTTATTTTTCTTAAATAGAAATATATTATCCATTGATTCTTGTTTTTTAAAATTTAATTGATAAAGTGACATAATTAAAAGATTAAATATATTCAGACTTCTTTACTGAATTATTATTTTATTTTAATAATTTAAATAAGAAATGAATAATTTTCTTTTCAATTTTAAAATAAAAAAAAAAAATAAAAAAATAAATTTAAAAATTAAATTTTTTTTATATTGAGGTATCAATATGGAACAAAAGATAAAATACCCAATAAATAGAGATAAATTTAAACAAGGTTGTATTTCAATATTTAAAAGATGGACTGCATTTAGACTTGCTTTAGATAATAATCCTCAAATATTAACATATTATAATGAAGATCAAACAGTTTTAGAAATAAATGAATATTTAGAAATGTTATATGATGATATATTAACAACAATAATAAAAAATAATAATCGTTCAAATTTAATTGATGAAGTTTCAGATTGTTTATTTACTTTTATGTCTGATTATTTTCAAGTTGATTTAGAAGATCAAAGTGATTCTGAAATTGCAAATATTCTTATTAATTTATTTAATGAATTAAAAAATGGAAAAGATATTTTGTTAAATAATTTAAAAAATAAAGAAAATCAAAGTAATATGAAATATAATGTTGATTTTCCTATATTAGGAAATCAAAAAGTTATTTTTGAAAAAGAAGAAGAAGATATTGAAGAAAGTTTTGAAGAAGAAGAAGAAAAAAATAATGAAAGAAATAATAATAAAATGGAGACTGATGATGTTGATGAAGATGGATTTACTGTTGTTAAAAAGGGAAAAGGAAAAAAATATTGAAATATATTCTTTATTGATAACTCATTTTTTTTATTTTAGTTTAAAATAAAAATATCTAATAATAGAAAAATATTTCTTTAAAAATTTATTTTTTTTTCAAATAAAAATTGTATAATAAATATTATTCTCTTTTTTAATTAATTAATTTTTTTTTTATTAAATTTTAAATATTAATTTCTAATAAGATAAATGTTTAAATTATAAATTTATAAATAAATTATTTTAATTAATAATTTAAAATATATATTTAAAAGATTTGTTTTTTTAAATGAAATCATCTTTAAGTGCATTTTTAATATTCATATCTTTAATTATAGAAATTAAATCATTTTCTTTCATTTCTGTATTTATAATTATTTCAAAAGGAAAAGTTTCTTCAGGTAATTTTATATCCATAGAAAAATTAGGCATATAATCTATTTTATCATTAAGTTTTTGTAAAATAAAACTTAAATATTTTCTAATTTTATTTTCTTTAATAATATCATTATCATTTTCATTTTCATTCTCATTATCATTATTTGAAGATTTTTTTTGTTCTTTCTTTAATATAAATAAAAATTTCCAACTTTCCCAATTATTAGACAATTCATCATATAAAAAAAATTTTTTTACTTTCTTTTCATAAAAATTTAAAATAACTTGTGCATGTTGAGTTTTAATAATATTTTTTTCTAATAAACTAATTTTACTTTCAATTGTTTTTTGTAAATTTTCGTTTTTAATTTTAACATAAGTTATATTTGGAATTATACTATCACAATCTTCAAAATTAGTTTCTCCTATCCATCTATGAAAAAAAATTGTATTAAGAACAATTCTTAAAAATTCATTTATTGTTATAAGATCATCTTCAAAATGAGGAATTTGATAATCACCAAAATTTGCCATTTTTATTATTAATTAAAATTTAAAAAATTAAAAATTTTTATATATAATATTTTTGTAATTATATTAAAAAAAACATTTAATTATGTCTTATTCTGATAAATCAAGTGAAATAAATAATATTCTTACTTCTGTTAATGCTACTATGAATAAAATGAATTCAATATTTGAAAAAAAATCAAATAAAATTAAAAATTTATGTTCTCAATTAACATATAGAAATAGTGAATTATATTCTGATGAATCATCAATTAAAATAAAAAAAATGGTTTCATTAAGAAATAGATTAAAACTTTTAAGAAATCCAATAATACATGAAAAAAAAAAAAATAAAAATAGAAATCAAAATCAAAATTTATTTCTTCCTAAATCAAATTCAGTATTAAATTTAAGAAAAAAGATAAATAATAATTTACCAAGTATTTCTGTAATTAAATCTTATTCTAAAGAATTTAATATATCAAAAAATGTTAACTTTTGTCCAAAATGTCCTCATTGTTTAAAACAATCACAAAATGATTTATTATCAGATTATTTATTTGATATAAAGGAATCAAAAAATATAATTAGTAAAGCTTGTTCTTATATAATTGAAAATTCACTTATTGATAAAACTGATATAATTTTTAATGTTATTGATCCAGAAACAAATTTATTAAATGAAGATTTAGAAAAAGAAAATAAAATAAAAAAAGAAAAAGAAAAAGAAATTTTTGACATAAACGAATTATTAATAGATTATAAAAATAAAATTAATTTTCCACAAAAAAGAGAAATTTATAATATTGTTTCTAATTATTTAAATTTATTAATTGATGGTGTTATAGAAATTGAGAAATTAATTCCTAATACTATTATAGAAAAATTTAATCAAAAACTAATTGCAAATGGTCATTTATTTGATTTAAATAATATACTTATTTTTGATCCTGATATTGAAAATTTATTTGATGGAAAAACAAAAGAAATTATTATGCAATTATTTAAAAAAAAATATTTAAAATCATTAAATGAAATCAAAAAAGAAAACGAAGAAAATTATTTTAAATCAAGTAAAAAATATTTAATATTATTTATTATATTTTTACAAGAATTAAGTGATATTTCAAAGGAATTTAAAGAAAAAGCTATTTTATTATATAAATTATTTGTTCATTTTTTAGCTGAACAAGATAAAAAATGGATTTATGTAATTAATAAAATAAAAGAAAGAGTAAATATTTATAAAAATTTATCAAAAACTATTTTATCACAAAAAAATAATAATTTACAAAATATAGAAGATTTAACTACAATTTTATTTTCAAATAAAATATCAAAAGAAAATTTACAAAATCATAAAAATATAATTAATCAATTAATAAAAATAGTAAATGAAAAAAGAGAAGAAGTTTATCAATTAGAAGCAAAAGTTTCAATTTTAGAACATGAATTAAATTTTTGGATAGAAGATTTTAATGATTTGAAATTAGACCAAAATTTAAGAATAAAAAAACAAAATTTGAATTTAGAAGAAATGAGACAAAATATAATTGATGAATTTAAATTTAAAAATGTTGGTCCAAATGTTAGAAGTTTATTATTAAATAGTGATATATTATTATTATTAAGTGGACAAAGAAATTATTTTTATGATTCCAAAAAATTTTTTATAAATGAAAATAATAGATTAACAGAATTAATAAATCATAAACAAAAAAGAAAATTATATTATAAAAATTTATATAAAAAAAAAGAATTTGAATTTGATAATGAAAGAAGAGAATTAATTCAAAAAATTGATATGTTAAAAGTAAAAATGAATTTTCTTACATTTGATAGAGCAACTCAAACTAATATTGATTGTTATAAATTTAATAAATTAGTAAAAAATAATAATATAATTACAATAAATAAAAGATTAATACAAAGTAAATTAATTGATATAGTTGAAACAATAACTTATAATACAAAAGAAATTGAATCTATAGGAAAAAAAAGTTTATTGAATTTAATACCTGATTTATATAAAGGAAAAATAAAAGATAATATTTTAAAAGAAAAAGAAAATTTATCTAAATTAAATTTTGATGATTATTTTTTCGAATTTATGAAAGAAAAATTTAAATTACCAAAATTAATAAAACAAAATATTGAAAAAACAATTAAAGCAGTTTTATCATATGAAAAAGAAGATCCTAGAATTTTATTATTTAAAAGATTTTTAGGAATAAATAATAAAGATAAAATATTAAGAGAAGTTTTTGATATTTATTTATTATTATTACAAAATTTACCAATTTCATTTGACAAATTATTTTATGATACAAATTTTTTATCTTTTGTTATGGATACTAATTTTTGTTTTCAATGTATTCATTTAAATTTAAGTTTTTATAGAATATTTAATAATGTGAGTGATATTATTATTAATTGTTCTAATGTTTATGAACAAAATTCAAAAAATATAATTTCTTTAACTGAAGAAAAGAAAAAAGATTATTTTTATTTATTTAGATTTAATGAAAAAGGAAATATTTTCTTTCTAAAATTAATAAAAGAACTGAAACAAAATATAAAAGAAAAAGATATTGAAATAATAATATCACAATTAAAAGAATCAAATAATTTATTCAAATTAACAAATAATGATTGTTATAATATAATAAAAAGAAATTTTACAATTAATGAAAATAATACAATAAATTTAGATTCATTTTTAGAATTTTTTGTCAATAAATTGATATTTCGAATTCAAATTTATAAATTTTGTGATATAATACTTAATGCAATAAATTATGAATTTGAAGCAATTGTTAAAAAATGTAAAAGTACATTAATAGAATTAAAAATTGGAAATGAATTAATTTTTTATAAAGATTTTGAAGAAATCTTAATGAAATTAATTAATAATGAAAGTATAAAATGGAAAATTATACATTATTTTAATGAAGCCTGTAAAACAGAAAGTAGAGATTTTATTTCTCAAGAAGAATTAATATCTTTTATTATAAGTAATAATGATATTTTAAGTTTAATTTTAGAACAAAATGAAAAAGAAATAGTGCCAAATCCAGAAAAAATAAAAATGAAAATTTCTATAGTAAATACATTTTAGAATCTTTTCTTTATTCATGAAGAGTTTGTAAATGAAAAATAATATATTTATATAATAAAATTGTAAAAGTTATTTGGGTATTGTTTTTTATGAAATAAAAATTTCTAAATAATAGATAATATATATATAAATAATAATTTAAATGTATAATTTTTTAATTTAATATATTTTTAAATAGAAAAAAAACAATTTTAAAAATGGAAAGTACAGAAGAATCATTAAATGGAAAATCAAAAAAGAAAAAATTAAATACAATTAAACAAAATAATAAAAGTTCTATTGTTTCTGCAAATCTCAAAAAAACATCAAATAATCCAAAAATACTTTTACCAATAATAAATAAGAATTTAAATCATAATTCAAATAATTCTAATCATCAAACAAACATTCCATTAACTGCAACAGACAAAAAAAGAAAAACAAAATCTCAAAATCAAAAAATAATAGCAAAAGACAAATCTCAAACAAGAAAATCAAAAAAAAATTTAGCTCCAATAAAAATAAAAAACATTAAAAAAACAATAGAAGCAAATAACGAAACAGAAAAAGATAAAATAATAGAAAATGAAAAAGAAAGTAAAAATCAAATATCCGATTTTTTTCATTTTCCAGAATCAAACAATGATTACATATTATTTAAAAATTCAAAATTTGACATTTATTCAATTCATAATCCTTTATTTGAAATAAGAGAAAAAATAAAACTTCCTTTAAATTACAAAGTTAAAATGAATAGATATGGAAATATGCCAATTTGTTTAACAGAAACTTGTAAAAATGCAGGAATTCAATTAACAAAAAATATGGAAGGATGTAATATTATTTGGAAATTATTACATCCTGATAAAATGAGAGAATTAATAAGATCAATTAATAAATGTCAAAAATATAATCATTTTCCAACAACTTATCAATTAGGAAGAAAAGATAATATGTATAGACATTATAGATATTATAATAAAATTTTTCCTAATGATTATAATTATACACCTTTAACTTTTATTTTACCTTTTGATGGCGAAAAATTTGAAGTTGAATATAATAAAAGTAAAAAAAAAAATTTATGGATTGTTAAACCTGTTAATATGAGTCGAGGAAGAGGTGTTCATATTTTAAAAAATGAAGAAGAGTTTAAAATTATTAATAAAAAATCAGAAAAATTAAATATTACTCAATATTTAGTTAGTAAATATATTTCAAATCCACATACAATAAATCAAAAAAAATATGATTTAAGAGTTTATATTTTAATAACATCATATACTCCTTTAAAAATTTATTTATATAATAATGGTTTAGTACGTTTTGCTACTGAAAATTATGAAAAAGGAAATTATAATAATATATTTATTCATTTAACTAATTATTCAATTAATAAAAAAAATAGTAAATATAAAAGTAATGATAATGATAATGAAAATGATGATGAAAATGAACCTGATGATTCTTGTGATAAATGGTCACTTTATGAATATAGAAATTATTTTATTAAAAATAATCAAAATCAAATTTTTAATCAAATTTGGATTCAAGTTAAAGATATTATTATTAAAACTATTATGTCAATTGCAAATGATGCAACTAAAGAAATTTCGTCTAATAAAATTAATACTATGTTTGAAATTTATGGTTTTGATATTCTTATTGATAGTAATTTTAAAGCTTGGTTAATTGAAGTTAATGTTAATCCTTCTTTACATTGTTCTTCTCCTTTAGATTTAAATATTAAAAGTGATTTAATTGCTGATACTTTTAATATTGTTGGAATTCAACCTTATCATCAATTAAATAATGAATTAGTTTTTCATATTGAAAAAAATGAGTTACCTCAAATTATTAATCAAAATCAACAAGGGAAAAATATGAATAATGGGAAAAATAATAATAATAATAATATTAATAATAATAAAAATAATAATAATAATACAAATAATAATAATAATAAAAATAATAATAATAATAATAAAAATAATAATAATAATAATAAAAATAATAAGAAAGATAAAAATAAAAAAGAAGAAACTTTATTAGAAGTTAAAACTAATGTTGTTAAAAATTTTAATGAAAAGAATAATTTAAAAAATAAAATGAAAGAATATGAAAATCCATTTTATCAAAATATGATTAATCATTTTATTGAAGAAAGAGCAAGATCTGAAATAACTGGATATAATTTATTATTTCCAAGAAAGGAAAATATAGAACAATATTCAATTTTTTTAACAAAAGAAGGAACTAATGATACAAATATAGTAATGTGGAATTATTTATTAACTCTAGATAATTATTAAATTATATTAAAATATATTTTTCAATTTTAAAATATAAATAAATACAAATAATGTAAATATTAAAATTAAAAAAAAATAAAAATTATAAATAATTTATACTAAAGTATAACAAATAAATATTAAAATAAAATTTATACTATCCAATTACTCTTTATTATTAAATTTTATCACTTTTTTGTTTTTTCAAAAAAGTTTTATCTATTTTATCAAATTTTTCATTTTTCTTTAATCCAATATAAGCACTTTTATTTAATTCTTTCCTAGAATTATTACTAACTAAATCTCCAACAAAAGAATTAAGAACATCACCACTTTCAAAAATTTCACTTTGATTAGTTCTCATACTATTTTTAGGAGTTTTATCAAAATTAATAGTAGGATTAATCATATTTAAAGAATGAGAACCAAAATTTTTTATTTTTTTTCTTAAATCAGAAGTTGCTTTTGGAATTTGATATTTTAATTGAGATTCTAAATTAGTAATTGATTCATTTAAATTTTCATTTTCATGAATTAAATCACTTTTTTCTTTTTGTAATATTTCAATATTTTTTTCTAATTCTTCTTTTTCTTTTTCTAAATTATGAATATCATCTTTAAATATTGAATTTTCATTTTGTAAATGAGTTTGAATTTCAAGTAATTCATTTATTTTTTTAATAGGTTCATTTGATTTATTTTTTAAATCTTCTGTTTCTAAATTTAAAGATTGAAGTTGAGTTTCTAATTCATTATAAATCATTTTATGATTATTTTTCTCATCTACTAATTTATTTTCATAATAAGTTGATATAGAAATTATTCTTTCTTCACTTTCTTTTAATTGATTTTCTAATTCTTTTATTTTTTCATTTAAATTCTTTTTTTCTGATAACATTTCATTTAATTTATTATTAAAATTCTCTTCTAATTCATTTTTTAATTCAATAATATTTTCATCATGTTGTTTATCAACTTCTTCATTATATAAAACTTGATCTTGTAATTTTTTATTTAAATAACCAATTTGTTGTTTTAATAAACTTAATTCTCTATTATAATCTCTTTTTTTAATATTAAAATCATTTGCAACTTCTTGTTGTTTTTGTTTATATTGTTCAAATTTAGTAACTAAATTTTCAATTGCAGTTTCATATTCTTTTTTTTGAGAACTTAAATCATAATCTTTTTCTACAATTATATTATTTAAATCATTAATTGAATTATTTAAATTAGTAATTTCTTGATTTTTATTTATAATATTTTGATTTAAATTATCAATTTTTTTCATTAATTCTTTTCTTTCTACATTAAATTCAGATAATTTTTGTTGTAATACATTATTATGTTCTTTTGTAATATTAATTAAATTTTCTTTATGATCTGCATTAATACTTTCTGCAGTCATTAATTTTTGATTTAACATTGAAATTTGATGTTCTGATTCAAATGTTAAAGTATTATATTTTGCTTCTAAGTCATCAAAATAATTTTGTAAATTTTCATATTCATTTCTAATATCTTTTTCTTGTTCTTTTAATTTGTTTTCATATTCTAATATAATATTATTTATATTTTTTTCATTATCTCTTTTTTGATTTGAAATTTTATTTTCTAATCTTTTTTTTTCTTCTTCAAAAATTTCTTTTAATTGATTTAAAGTTTTCTCATTTGATTCATTTAATTCTTGAATATGTTCTTGATGTTCTTGTTCTTTTTCATTTATTGTTTTTTCAAAATTTGAAATTGTTATTTTATTTTGTTTTGTTAATTCTTCATAAAAATGATTTCTTATATCTTCAGTTAATTTTAATTTTTTTTCTAATTCTAAATTTTTTTCATTTAAAGTTTTAACTTGATTCATATATTCATCATTATCATTTTCTAATTTTTGACATAATTCTTTTAATTGAATAATATTTTCATTTTTATCTTTAACATCTTTTAAAAATGATTCTTTTTCTTTTTTAAAATTACTTTCAATATATTCTTTTTCTTTTAAATAAATATTTTGTAAATTATCAACTTTTACATCAAGAGAAGAAACATTATTTTCTTCTTTTACTGATTTCCAATCTAACATTTCTAATATTTGAGTTTGATTTTTTTTCATTTGTTCAAGTTGTTCTTTTAAATCTTTATTAGTTGATTCTAAAAATTCATTTTTTTGTTTTTCTTTATAAAAATCTTGTTCAAATTGATACGCTTTTGTTTTTAATTTATCAGTATTTTCTTTTAATTTAATATAATTTTCATCTTCATTATTTCTATGATCTTCCATTAATTGTTGAATTAAATTTTCTTTTGATTGTAATTGATTATATGATTGATTTCTTAAATCTTCTAATTTTTTTTTTAATTCTTTTATTTTATTATTTAATTCTATTATTTCTTCTTTATGACGATTTTTAATTTCATTTTCATTTGATTTTAAATTTTCAATTGTTGATTCTTTTGTCTTTAAATTACTTTCTAAATCTATATTTTTTGTCATTAAATATTCTATTTTTGCATTTAATTGACTTATTGTTTTTTCATATTCTTTATTTGATTTTTTATTAGCTTGAATTCTTTCTTTTAATTGTAAATCAAAATCTGAATTTAATATTTTTTCATTTTTTGTTAATTCATCAATTTGTTTTAATAAATTTTTATTTTTTTGTTCTAAAATTTGTTTTTGTTTTTGTGTATCATTTAATCTTATCTTATATGAATTTTCAATTTTAGAAATTTCTTCTTGATTTAAATCTATTTTTTGTTTTAATTTTTTATTTTCTTTTTTAAATTTATCTACTAATTCATTTTCTTTTTTTTCATAATTTGTTTTTTCATTTTGTAAAATAATATTTAATTGATTTATTTTATCGTTAAGTAATATAATTTGATTTTTATACTTTTGATTTTCTTTTATTATTCTATCATTTGGTTTTGTTGGTGAAGCTGATGGTGTTGTTTTTAAAATAAATGAAGATGTTTTTTTTGAAATGTCGTTATTCATTTTTAAAGACATTTAATATTTTATTTTTTAACAATTAAAAAATGGAAAATATTAGTAAATCTTTTTATATAAATGATTTTTATTTGTTTTAAAATCATAAAAGAAATTTTTATAAAAAAAATAAATAAAAAGTTTATTTTTTTAATTATTTAAAAAAATGATAAAAATAAGAAAAAAACTTATTTTTTTTAAGAATTTACAGCTTCTCTTTCATCTTTAATTTCATTTTGATTATTTTGTTCTTCTTGAACAGGAATTTGATTTTCAATATTAACATTATTATTATTATTATCATTTATTACTTCAGGATTAGTAATAATTTGTCTATTTGAATTTTTATTTTTTTCATAATACCATCTTCCATAATCATAATGTGTAGTTGAATATCTACTATAAGGATCTCCTTCCATTATTATTATTTATATTATTGTTTTATTAATAATTAAATATGTTTTTATATAAAATAGAAAAATAAATAATAAATTATAATTAAATTTAAAACAATAAAAAAAAATTATGAAAATGGATTTTTTTCTTCTTTAAATTCTCTAAGTAATTCAGTTTCTTTTATACTTTTTCTTTTTCTTAATAAAACTTGTATATCTTTTATTTCATTTGTATTATTCATATTTGTTCTATTTATATAATCATTTTCTTTAATATAGTTTTTTTTTATTTTTGGAATATTTTTTTCTGGATTTTTAAATATATTTTTTTGAGGCTCATCTTCTTGAAATAATTCATCTACTATTCTTTTTCTTAAACTATCATTTATTTCATTATTTTCTTTTCTATCTGAAAATTCTCCATCATTTATTATTATTTCACTATCACTTGAATTTTTTCTAAATGATATTTCATTTTTTGATATTTTAAATTCAGGAAATTTTTTTTTTAAAGTAAATGTTTCATTTATATTATTTTGATAAATATTTAATTCATTCCATGTTCTTTTTGTTGAAAGGTAATTTATATTATTATTTTTTATTATTAAATAATTTTTTGGTATTGAAAAAATTTCCAAGTTTTGATGATGAAATGATAAATTATTATTTTTTGGTTTTATTTTTGGATAAATGTTTATTTTATTGTTATTATATATTTTATTTGTAATATTCCATGATGGAAGTTCTTGTTTAATAAAAATTTTTTCTGGTTCTTGTTTAATATAAATTTTTTCTGGTTCTTGTTTAATATAAATTTTTTCTGGTTCTTGTTTAATATAAATTTTTTCTGGTTCTTGTTTAATATAAATTATTTGTGGTTCTTTTTTTATTCCTTGAATATTTAATGATGGATTTTTTATTTGTTTAAATATTTGTTTTTTTAAATTACTTTCAGTTTTTTTTGATTCATTTTTTATTATTAAATTATTACATTTTCTTATATATAAATTTGTAAAATGATGATTTCTTTTTAAGCTAAATTGAATACTTGATTGAATTTTATTTTGGATTTTATTTACTTTTGGAACAGATTTAAAAATTATTGGTTTTTTAATTATATCAAATTTATTAACATTAATTGGTATAAATTCAATTTTTTTTTTATTTCCTGGAATATATAATTGAATATTTTTTATTAAATTTAAATTTTTTTTTGATTTTTTTCCAGTATAATATACTTGAAATATTCTAAAAGGTTCAAATTTAACTTTTTCTTTTTTTAATCCATATAAACTAAATTTATTTAAATATTGTAAATTTAATATAGTTCTTTTTTTAATTCCTTCTATATTAAATCTGTTGGTTGTTATTTTTTTTAATATTATTTTCTCAATTTTTTTACCATTAATTGTAAATTTATTTAAATATTGTAAATTTAATATTATTTTTTTTTTAATTCCTTCAATATTAAATTGTATTGCCTTTTGAAATATTTTTTTTTCAAATTTTTTACCATATATAGTAAATTTGTTTAAATTTTGTAAATTTAATATTACTTGCTTTTTAATCCCTTCAATATTAAATTGTATTGCCTTTTGAAATATTTTTTTTTCGAATTGTTTACCGTAAATAGTAAATTTATTTAAATTTTGATAAGATAATATATAATTTTTTTTAATTCCTTCGATATTAATTTGATTAACTGATATATTTTCTAATAATTTTTCTTTTATATTTCCATTAATAGTAAATTTATTTAATTTTTGAAAATTAAATATCATTTTCTTTTGAATTCCTTTAATATTAATATCATTAACAGTTATCCTTTGTAAAAAAGAAAATTTATTAATGTTTTGATATTTTAATTTATTGTCTTCTTTCTTTTTTCCATTTATATAAACTTGATTTACTCTAAAAGTTTTTAAAAAAAGTTTTTTTGGCTTTGCAAAAATATTTAATAACAAATTTTTTTGAATAGATAAAACTAATCTTTCTTTTTTAATTGTAATTTCATTAGTAATCATAGGAATTAAATTTGAATTAGAACTTCGAAAATTTTTAATAGTATAATCTATATCATTTAATTGTGAAATTTTTTCAATCATTTTATAAGGATATTTTGATTCAATTAAATATTCATTTGTTTTTTTTACTATTTGTAAATTTTTACTATTGTTTTTTTTAACATTTGTTCCTTTGAAAAAATAATTACAATTATTTTGAATTTTTAAATTTAAATTTACCTTTTTATTCTTAATTAATTCTTTTTTATTTTGTTTATTAAATTTACTATTTATAAATAAATCATTATTATTTTCTATTATGATATAATCATTCCAATTATATTTTTCTTCTATTTTTGGTCTACCAAAAATATTAAATGCAAATTTTTGTTTATAATTGTTTACATTCCATTTTTTATATAATGGACTTCCTTTTAATAAAAAAGAATTTTGAGATTGGGAAAAATGTTTATTTGTTTTTTTTGATATTATGTTACTATTTTTATTTAATGAATTTTTTCTTGAAATTTTTTTTTTCATTTTTTATTTTATTATTATTTTCAGCTAATTTAAAATTTCAAAATTTAAATTTGTTTATTTAAATTATCTTAATATAATATTATTAATTTATTATAAATAAATCTAAGATAATATTTAAATTATTTATTAATAATAAGATATAAAAATGATTATCATTCATTATCAAAAATTTTATTATTGAAATATTATATATTTAATTAAAAATTAGTTTAAAAAATGAATTTTGAAGAAAATTTACTTCAAACAAAAAAATATTCACAATCACATATAAATATAATATATTCAATGTTTGTTACATTATGTGATCCTAATAAAGAAAGTATTTATCGTTCAGAATTTATAATACCATTTTCAGAAATGTCTAATCTAAATAATTTGAAAATTAATGAAGAATTTTTTGATAATTATCATATTCAAATTGATTATGATAAAGATGGTGCAATTAATTTTCAAGATTTTTTAAGATTTATAATTACACATTTAAATATGATGAGTAGGAATTTAAATTTTCAAAATAATACAATCAATTCTTTAGATTTTATTAAATCTTTAGGCTCCAAAAATGATAATTTAATTTTCAGTAATATTTTAAATAATATTTATTTTGGAAAAATTATGAACTATAATACATTTTTAATAGTTGATTTATTTCAAAATAATTATTTAAATATTTATACAAAATATTGTAATATTATTAATCCAAAAGGAAATATAATAGAAAAAACTTCTGATTTTAAGTTAAACTCTTTTAATCAAATGTTAAATTCATTAAATAATGTTAATATTTTAAATCAAATTTCAAATAATTTAAACTCATTTGATATTAATTTATTAATTAATACTTTAAATCAATTTAAAACACTTTTAAAACCTATTAATTATATAACAAGTATATATCATGTTGCATTAAATTATCAAAATATAATTCAAGTATTAATTAATTTAGCCACTTTTGGAATTTTACAAAAAATTTTGTTTTTAATAAGTTCAATAGGATATAATAATGTGAATGGTGTTTTAAATTTTAATACACAAATTATTTATTACTTATTCAAAATAAATAAAAGAATTTTATATCTTGGAAATTATATTAAAAAAACTTTTTATTATTGTAATAATGAAAAATGTAAATATTTATATAATTATGTTAAAAAAAATATAAATGATACATTAAATTTTCTAAATTTTTTGAATGAAAATTTAATCCCTCAAACTATATTAAAATTAAACTTTTCATTAGAAACATATAATAATTTTAATATTGAACATGTGACTTATCAAATTATTTTAGAAATATCAAAATATTCATTAGAAAAGTTTGAAAATGCATTAACTAATACTCATTATTTAAATTGGTTATCAACTAAAGCAAATATTTTGTACAGTAATTTAAATATTCTGGATTTAAATATTAATACATTAACAAATAATTCAAATACAAATATAATAATAGGTTTTCAAAATGGAATAATTTCTTTAAATCATTTATTTTTTAATTGTATAAATTTACTTGAATGTATTTTATTTTATAAATTTGAATCTGAAAACAGTATCAAAATTAATAAATTAGTAATTAATACTTGTACTAATATTATTAATGGTTTTCAAGATATATTTTTCAAATTAAATAATATTTTATCACAATTAAATCCTAATAATAATAATGAATTCTATTATTTACATCAAAGTATGTATATTATTCTTATTTCTTTATTTTCATTTATTGGTAATTTTGAAGATAGAATTTTCATATTAAAATTTATAGAATCAAAAATTTTATTAAATAAGAAAAATATTTTTATTCGTCCTTTAAATTTTTATTTGAAATGTTTACTAATTAATCAAAAAGATATTTTATCATTAATTTCAGAATTAAAAATATTAAATATTTTTAGTGAATATTACTTAAATGAAAATATACAAGAAATTAGTGAATTTTTTGATTTAATAAATATTATAGTAGAATCATATTTATCATATTTAAATTCATCAAATATAGTAAGAGACATTGTTTTAATATTTAATTCTTATTTTCCTAAAACTCAAGATAATAATACTAAAAATTTAATGATAGAAATATTATATAAATTATCTTCAATAAATGATATAATAATTAATGATTTATGTTCAGATTCAACTTTAATTTCAAATATAATTTCATATATTTCTGAAAATTGGATTGTTGAAAATAATTTTTCAAAAGGAAATGATAAGAAATTTGAAACTATTCTTTTATATAATGGATGTATGTTTTTTTATAATTTAGTTAATAGTGAAAATAATAAAGGAGTAAAGTTTCTTTCTAAAATATCTAATCAGAATATTCAATATTTATATGAATTAGGTTTATCATTATGTATATTATCTACTAGTGATTCATATTTAAAAAATATAAATGAAACAGAACTACAATATAAAAATTTTTGTTCTTTTTATAAAAAATATAAAAAATTACCTCAAAATAATATTTTAACAATAATAATAAAAATTTTAGAAAATTTAAGTAATTCATATTCAAATAATAATGAAGATATTTTCATAAATATTAGTGAATATATCAATAATTGTATTATTAATTTAAAAATAAAATTAAGGGATTGTGGTGTATTTAATATAGAAAATTTACAAGAAAATGGTTCATTAAAAAAAAGTGAAATGTTTATTGATATTAAACCAATTCCAATATTAAAATTTTTTACACAAAATTTAATAGAAAAAAATAATGACAGATGTTCATTTTTTGAATATTCATTTGAAAAATTAGATTATAATAATTTTATTGAAAGTATTAAAAATAATTATAAATCTGATATTGATTTATATTTAATTTTAGAAGATAGAAATATTAAAATTAAAGATGAAAATGATTTTTTAAATATGTTAAAAAAAATATTTGATTCATATAATAAATCAGAAGGAATAAAAGAATCAATAATTGTAAAATTTTTTGTAGTAGAAAAAAAATTAATATCAAAAAGTATTTTAAATTGTATTAATTGTGGAAAAAAAATAGAAATAGAAAAAAAAACTTCTTTAAATGATTTAAATTTAACAATTGAAAATTTAAAAGATGATTCTGTTAATTTATGTAATGAATGTAAAAATATGTTTTTAAAACAAATAGAAAATCAAATTACATTAAGTAGAACATTAAATTTAAATAATACAATTAAAGTTGATTCTAAAAAAATAATTCCTAATTCAGTTTTAAATAATAGTACTCTTAATTTTTCAAATGTTAATAATATGACAAATCCTTATTCCACTCCTTCTACAAAACAACTTTTTTTTAATCAAATTAGTGACATTAAAAAATTAAATACTTCATCAAATGATTTCTTAACAAGTGCATGTCCAATAAGAGTTTTAAGTAAAACTATTTTTGAAAATAAAGATGAAAATGATGAATAAAAAAAAATAAAAATAAATTTTTAAAAATAAAAAAAAACTAATTATATAAATTATAAACATTAAAAATTAAAAAATAAAATAACATTCAAAAAAAAAATAAAAAATTAAAATTATAAATTAACTAGGACAAATATTATTAATTCTATAATAATAAGCATCTAAACTTCCAAAATAATGAGTAATAACACCAATAACAACTAAAATATGAAAAATTTGATGTGAACTTCCAATAATATCAAATTTACCAGGATATAATTTTTCAGGTACTCTAAACATAAATAAAAAAGCACCAATAATATAACTTATTCCTCCAATATACCAAAAAAATAATTTTGGCATTTTAATAAAACCTTTTATATTATTATTAAAAAAAGCCATATGTAATATTGGAATACCTGCAGAAATTCCAAATATTAAAAATAATGTACCTCTTATTTTTTTAGTTTCTTTTAAATGAAATTTTGGTGTAAAACTATATAAAAAAACACTTAAACCAAATATACTAATAAATATTAAATAAAATATTTTTAAAAAATTATCACAGTAAAAAAAATAATAATAAGGAGGAAAAGTTGAACCTGAAATTAATAAAGAAATTCCACCATAATCAAATCTACTAAAAAATCTATGAATTTTTTGAGACATATTTCCTACCATATGGAAAGTAGTACTAAAAATTAAACATAAAAATGCTGATATTAAAAATATATATAATGGCCATTTTTCTAATGATGATTTATTATGTAATAAAAATATATTTTTTAATTTTGTAAAATGTAATGAGATATTATCAAGAATATTATTTATTTTTTCTATATTTGTTCCTTTTTTTATTTTTTGTAATGTTTTATCTAAATTATATAATGTTTCATAATAATATTCTGGAATTTTTAATTGTTTTGAAATTATATTTTCTAAATTATTTGAATATAAAATTATTGAATTTCTTAATATTTCAAATTGTGAAAAATTAGTTATTTTTAATGAAATATATTTTACTTGAAATAAATAATTTTTTATTATTTCAATTGTATTTATTTTTAATATAGTATATATTATTAAAATTATTACTATTATTGATGCAATTAAATGACTCCATATATTTATTGTTTCATTATGAATCATAAACAGACTTTTTAATACTTTTGGTATTGTATTACAATTTAATAAATATCCTCTTCTTATATATACACTATCTTTAATATATGAATTTGCATCATGATAATTTACAATTTTTATTTTTTCATTCATATCTATTTTTTTCATTCGATAATAAATGAATGTAATAATATAATTATATATTATACATCAAAATAAATAAATCAAAAAAATATTAAAATTAATATTATAAATAAATAAAAATAATGAATATCTGAATTTAATTAATTTTTTATTTCTCATATTGTTAAATTAAAAATTCTTGAATTAAGTATTTAATAATTTAATATATTAAATCTATTTATAATTAATCATAAATATTTAATATAGATAAAACTTTAATGGAAGCAAATAATCCAGTTTGGCAAAAATATACAAAATTAAATACGCTTGGAAATAGTCAATTTGGAACAGCTTTTAAAGCAAGAACTAAAAATGGTCAAATAGTTACAGTAAAAGAATATTCAAAATATCAAAAAGATGCAAATGAAGTTCATCAAAATGAAATAGCGAATATAAAATTATTCAATTCTGATTATACAATTAATTGTATTGAAGAAATGCAAACAGATGAATATTTTTATATTATTCGTAATTATTATTGGGGAACATTAGAAGAATTTGCAAAAGTTCATCCAAAAGGAATACCCCCAAAAGAAATACAAAAAATATTATTAGATTTATCAAATGTTTTTAAATTTTTAAATCAAAAAAAATATATTCATAAAGATATAAAACCATCAAATATATTATTATCATTAGATGGAAAAAATGGTTATAAAGCAATATTAAGTGGAATTCATTTAGCAATTAACTTTTCAAATAAAGATAGTTCTTTAAGTTCTTTAAGAGGAATGAGATATATTTGTCCTCCTGAAGGATTAAAAGGAGAAGATAATAATATGAAATATGATCTTTGGAGTGTTGGTGTTCTTATTTATTATATGATTAAAGGGAAATATCCTTTTGAAGGAAGAAGAGATGCAGTTGTTATAAATCAAATTGAAAGTGGAATTAATTTAAAAATTAGTGATGATGCTGATTTAAATGATTTACTTGAAAAAACTCTTGAGAAAGATGTTAATAAAAGAATTTCTTGGGAAGATTTTTTTAAACATCCATTTTTAACAAAAGAATTTCCTGGAAAAAAAAAAAAAACTATTGAAAAAAAAAAAATTAATAATGAACAGAAAGAAAAAATTGAAAAAATAAAAAATAATTTTAAACAAGTTAGAGGTATAAATCAAGCAATAAGAGATTATGGTACTATGATATTTAATTTTGGGAATCAAGAAAAAGAGACAGAATATAGAGAAAGTTGTCAAAGAAAATTAATGAATAGTTTTAAGATGTTTGAGCAAATATTAGCATTAAAATTATTAAATAATCAATAATATGGTTAAATTTTAAAAATTTTCTTTTATGAATTTTTATTTAATTGTAATAATAAATCATTAATATTTTCATTTAATTTATCTATTGAACCATAATCATCTTTTAATTTTAGATAATCTAAATTAATTCTATTTCTTCTTTCTTCTGTTTTTTTTCGATCAATTTTATTAAAGTCAGAAAACATTCTATTTATATTATTTGTAAATTTTGTTAACTCATTTAAATAATTTTCTAATAACTCAATATCTTCATTATTAATCCCTTCAGTTTCTTCATTATCATTATAATCAGAATAATTTTTTTTAAAAAATTTATGATTAAAATAATCATTCCAAGATATTCTATTTTTAATACATTTTTCAATTATATCTTTTAAATCTTTATCATTTATTCCTGAAATGTTATCAGTTTCATAATTACCAAAACACATAAAACACATAATTATACCAATACACCATAAATCATAATTTTCATTTTCATTATTTAATCCTGCAGGTAAATTTGGAAAATCACTATTATTAATTGGAGGACAACTTTCATTTCCTTTCTTATAATAATTTAATCCTGATAATTTCATTATATAATTTTTTTCTTCATCATAACAAAAAAGAATATTTGATGGTTTAATATTTCTATGAATAATTTTTTTATCTCTTAATATTTTAAAAGCATTATTTAATTGTTTCATAATTAATTGAATAAGTCCTGGTTCTAATTTATTTCCATTCATTGTAATAAAATCTTCTAAATTTCCAAAACAATATTCACGAACAATATATAAATAATTCTCTTCTTTTTCATCAGAAACTTCTTTTTTTTCTTTAATAAATTTAACAAAATTTTCACAATTTGAATTTGCTAATTCTTTTATTAATTTAATTTCTCTTTCATATAATTCTGTTAATTTTTTATTCTCTGAATCTTTACCTTTTTCAAGTAAATATTCTTTAATTGTTGCAAATGAATCATTTTCTAAAATTTGCTTTACTCTATATATTGATTGAAAATTTTTATTTCCTATTGTGAAATCCTTTTTATATTGTTCATCCCAAAAATGTTGTTCCATTTATCTTTTTTAATTATAATTTAAAGATGATTTTATATTGATTTTAAATAAAATAAAAAATTTTTATTATTTTATATTTTTTTCATTATATTAATTCAAGATTTATTAAAAATAGTAAGATTATTTAAACTAACATATTATAAAATAAATATCTTAATACCCTCATTAATTCATATTTAAAATTACTAATGAAAGTTTTAATAAAAAAGATTGAATTAAATATGAATAATTTTAAAAATTTTTATCTTCAATTACAAATAAAAAGGTTTTAATTCATCATAATTATTTATAGCAAAAGAAATTGACATTTTTATATTAAAATAAAGATATCATATGAACAAATTAAAATAATTAATTTTAATATTGAAAAGAATAAATTACTATTATATATATATTATAATTTAAAAAAAATATATATTAAACTATTTTTTTCTATAAAAAGAAATCAATGGATCATCATTATCATATTTATTAACTCTTTCCTGAAATTTAACACTAAACAAAGAATCAATTTGAACACTTAATCTAATAACATTATCATCATTATTTCCATTAATATTTTCTCCAGATTTCTTAATAAAATAAATAAAATCATTAATATTGTCAAAAACAAATCCAATAGTAAAACATGGACTCATATCATCAATAGACATATAATAAATATCATTTGGAGAATAAGTATTTAATCCATTTCCAACTAAAAAATCATTTATTGAATAAGTTTGTTGTACTAAATGAGGATCCAAAAATATTAAATTTCTATGATATTTACCAATAAAATATAAAGCTCTTGTTTCTTTTCCTCCAATAATTCCAATATTATTTTTATAATCAAATATATTTAAAACTTGTTCTTTCATTGAATCATTAATTTTTCTTAATCCATGTCTTACTGAAACAAAAATAATAAATTTTTTTAACATTTTATATTTTTTATTTTTTATTTCTATTGTATTATTAAAACAATTACAATTTGTTTCTTCTTTTTTATTATCAAATACTAAAAATCCATTTACTTCTTTTGTTAATTCTATATTATCTGGTTTAACATATGATTCAAAATTACAATCACATTTAATTTCTTCAAAGCAATTTTCAATTATTTTTTTTAAATAAATTGTACCATATGGAAAATTAAAAAATAAAATATCACAATTAGAAAATTGATTTAAAGGAGAAAATTTTTCATTTATTTCTGAAAATATATTCATTAAATCATAATTACTATACCAATCACCAGGATTTTTTCCAATTTTAGGATTAATTTGACATATATATCTAAGTGAAAAAGGTGGAGTTATACGATTAATTTTTTGTCTATTTTCATCTTCTAACATTTTTTCAAAACCAACTATAAAATTATTTCCAAAACTTTCAAAACTATCAAAAAGAGAAAAATTCTTATTAATAAATATTTTTTTATTTTTATTTAATTTCATTCCTTTTTTATGAATGTATTCAATTGGAATTGGATTATCTAAAAATAAAAAAATAAAATTTTGTAAAAAATCATCTAAAGTTTTTATATTAAATAATCTATAAATTGCTTGTGCTAAAAACATTTGAGAAGCCCTTATCATACAACCCCATCCAGCGTCACTTGTTATTTTATTATTATTGTAGATTATTGGTTCAAAATTATTTCTATATGAAAACCAAGTTAAATTACTAAATTTATTTAAAAATTCTTCATCATTTGTGTCATAAATTTCTGAAAATATTTGAATATTTTTTGTAATGAATGAATTAAATTTTTTTTGATTTGGTAAGTAATTAAATATTAAAATATTTTTTTTATCATTAAATAATTTTTTTAAATAATCCCAATATGACATTGTTTCTATATTATTATTCATTATTGAATTTGTTGATTGTTCGTCATCTACTATTTCAAAATCATTACTTTTTTTACAATTGAAAATTGAAGAGAAATCCTCATTTCCTTTTTCTAATTCTTCAATACAAATAAATTTTGAATCCAAATTTGAATCCATGTATTTTTATTTGTTTATGTAATTTTTATTTATGATGATTTATAAAAATATATTTTTTTAATTAAACTATTTATAATTTTAAAAGATTTATAAATATTATATATATTTTCTTTTATTCAAATTGATTTTTTGTTTTTTTGTTTTTTGTTTTGATTAATCAAATAATTTTTCTCTTTTAAAAGATATTATTTGGGAATTTTCATCTAATTTAAATATTTCATTTAAGTTATTAGTTATTTTATTAGTCTCTTTTCTTTTTAAAAAATATTGATAAGGTTTATGACTTATTGTATAAATATTATTATTTTCCTTATTTTCTTTTTTAAATAAGATATTAAAATATTTTTCAATTTTATTATTTTCTTCTGATATTTTTTCATTATATTTTTCATAATATATATTTTCTTTTTTTATTTTATTAATTTCTTCTAAAATATTATTTACTTTATTTATATCATTTTGACTATCTTTCTTATCTTTAATCATTTTAATTTCTTGATTTAATTTTTCAATTTCTTTTTTTCTTTTTATAATTTCTTTTTCTAATTTTTCACATTTATCTAAATAATTGTCGATTTTTTCTTTTAATTTTTCTTCTAATGTTGAATTTTCTATATCTAATTGATTATCTTCAGATTTATTTATATTTGAATTACTTTCATTACTTTCTAAAGTAGATAATCTATTTAATATTTTAAATGAATTATTTGATTCATTTTTTTTTAATGAAATCTCATTTTTTAATGTATTTATCTTATTTTTTTTTACTAAATTATTCATTCTCATAAATCTTTGTAATTGAGTTTGACTTAATTGTAAATTTGTTTTATTCATTTCATTATTTTGATTATTATTAAATGAAAAATCATAATTATTATTAAATTTTTGACTAATAGATAAATTTAAATTTATTTTTTCTTCATTATCATTTTTTTTAAACATTTAATATTTTTATTTATAAAAAATAAAAAATCAATAAAATAAAATTTTATAATTCTAATTATAATAATAACAAGGACCTGGTACATGATTATTATTATAAGGGATAAATTTTTTAGTTGTTGATATAAATGGACTTGAAATTCCTTTTATATTTTTAAAATTATTATATTTTTTATATTTTTGAATATTATTATCTATTATTTCTTGTGAATTTGATATTTTTATTTTTTCTTTATTTAATGCATCATTATATAATTTTCTTATATTATCAGAAATTAAATTTGTTTTATTTCCATCATAACCAAATAAATTTAAATGATTAACTTTTTTATTTTTTATAATATTCGAATATTGATTATATTTTGAAAATATACTTTTAAAATTATATTTTCCAGGTCCAGGGAGTTCATTATTACTTTCTAAACCTAAATATTTTTTAATTAATTTAAATGATTTAATTTTATTATATAATTCCTTTTCTTTATTTAAATTATTTATAAAACCAGTTGAATTTACTTTTTTTTTAATTTTTTCATTTTCATTTCTAAAATAATATCCTGGACCAATATTATCAAATTTTTCTTTTTTAAATCTAACTTCTTTTAAATTTAAATTAGGAATAGGAGAATTTTTATATAAAATAGAAGTAGTAATATTATAACTTCCAGGACCAGGAATTATTTTTTTATTTAAATTATTATTATTAATTCTACTTCCTTTAAATAAACTTTTATATCTTAAATTATTATTATTTGTAAATGTTAAATAATCTGAAGAATATTGACCTGGACCTGGAGAATATTTACTAAGGAATAATTCTTTATTATCATTATATTTTGTATTACTTTTAAAATTTGATGAATAATCATTTGTATTTATTATTTCTGGTGATGAATTTGATTTTATAATTATTTTCTTGTTGTTTGTATTTAAATTTGATATTTTTATTATTTTTTTATTGTTTATTTTTTTTTTTGATGAAGAGTTATTTGATTTTTTTTCATTTAGTTTTTTTGATTCTTTTTTTGATTTATTTGATAATATTTTTTTTATTTTTTTAAAAAATTGTTTTTCAGTTTCAAATGTTTTATCAAATATAAATATTTCATTATTAATTGGAATAGAAGATAATTTTGTTTTTGTAAATGCACTATATAATGAATTACTTTTTAATTTTCCTTTATTTGGATTTGTTAATCTAAAGTTTATATTATTTTGTATTGTTATAGTTGGATCTATATTTTCTTTTTTCATATATATTTAAATAATTAATTATAATATTTAAATAATAATTTTTTATAAAACGATACTTTTTAAGTAAAAAATTCTATTTATTTTGAGAAATTATAAATGATAAATGAAGAAATGTATAATGAATTAAAACAAAAAAACGAAAATTTAAATAACGAATTATTAAAAAGAGATAATGTTATAGAATATTTATTATCAGTTATAGATATAATTAAACATGATGCAAATATAAAAGAACAACAATTAGATTATTTATTAAATCATATAAAAAATAATAATTATCAAGAATTTTCTTATAAAACATCAACAAAAAAACAAAATGACAAAAATCAAAATATCCAAAAAAAAAATTCCTCAAATCAATCAATAACAAAATTAAAAATTCAAAATTTATCTTTACAAAAAATTCAAATAAACTCAATAAATGAATATTTATTAGAAATAATATTTTCATATTTACCAATAAAAGACTTACTAATAGTATCAAAAACAAATAAAAAATTTCACAAAATAGCATCAAATAATAAAATATGGTCAAAAATATATTTCAAAACATATAACAATCTCTTATTATTTAAAGAAGACGACACATGTGAAGTAATAAAATCATATATAAATAAAAATAATAAACCAAAAATACAATATTACACATCAGACAATAATTTTTACAAAAAAAATTATATTCAAATGAAGAAATTAAATTTATCATGGGAAGAATATCGTCCAATAGTAACAACAATATCAATAAATTCATGTATAACATGTTTAAATTTAAAATCAAATGAATTAATATATAGTGCAGTAGATGGTTCAGCAGGATTATTTAAAATATATTCATATAGAAAATTAATAGATAATAATAATGAATTATATATGCAACATCATAAACAAATTAAAATATGTCAAAAATTATGTTCTTATTATGGTCATTGTGGTCCAATTTGGTCTTTTGATAGAAATGATGATTTATTATTTACTGGTTCATATGATAAAACAATTAAAATTTGGAATGTTAAAAAAGGAAATTGTTTAAATACTACAAGAGCACATAATTCTTGGGTTTCTTCAATTAAATTTGATAAGAATTTTAATAAATTAATTTCTTCTTCTTGGGATAGTACAATTAAATTATGGAATTTAAATTTAGATAATAATTCTCTTAATAATGATATTATTATAAGTAATGATCCTGGAAATTATATTTATTGTATTGAAAGTGATCTTTCAAATGGAAGAATAATTTCAGGAAATGAAAAAAGAACAATTGATATTTGGAATATTGAAAAAATTAATGAAAAGGAAAATTCACTTATTGGTCATTTAGAAAGAATAAATACTTTAAAAATGTATAATAATTTAATTTTTTCTGGTAGTGAAGATAAACATGGAAGAATTTGGGATAAAAGAAATGGAAAATGTGAAATTTTATTAAATGGTCATAATAGAGGAATTACTCAAATTGATTATGATGAAGTTTCTAATAGAATTTTTACTAGTAGTATTGATAAAACTATTAAAATTTATGATATGAGAAAAAATTCAGAAATTAGAACTCTTGTTGGTCATAGTGATAGTGTTTATTCTATTACTTTTGATCATGGAAAATTAATTTCTGGTTCGAAAGATAATTCTATTAGAATTTGGAATTTTTTAAATTGAGTTTTTTTAATTTTAAATTTTAGTATTTTTATAAAGAATTTTTTTATGATTATATATGTTTTATTTTATTAAAGAAAAATATTTTTTTTTGGTATTATTTAAAAAAAATATAAAATTTAATTTTTTTTATTTTTTTTTTTATTTTAACTACTGTTTTTTTCTTCTTCATTTGGTAATGAATTACTATTATTACTGTGTGAGTCTAATTTTTTATTTATTTTTTCATTCATTTCTATACATTCATCTATATCTTTTAAATAATTATCCATTCTTGAATTTACCATATTAATTTCTGCAAATAATTTATCAATATTTGAATCACCAATTTCATTTTTTGATTTTTTTTTTAATTTTTTTTTAGGAATTTTTTTTCTTTTAATTTGTTTACTTTTAACTTCATTAATTTCATTTTCTTGATTTTTTAATTTTTCCTTAATTGAATTAAAATCATTATTTCTTTCATCATTATTAGGAATAATATATTTTTTATATTCATTAATTTTCTTTTCATCAATTTTAAAATCATTTTCTAATAAAATATTATTTTTTTTTTTAAAATCCTTATTATCAGTATTAATAGTAGAATTATCAGAAAAAGAATCATTATTATTATTATTATTAGGAATAATAACATTCATAAATTTTAAAAAATCTTCTTTACTTTTTATTTTATCATTTAATTTAATATCTTGAATTTTTTGTCTCATTTCCTTAATTTCTTTAATCATTGTATCAACATCAGATAAAATATTTTCTGATTTTTCTTTAATTGAATCTGTTTTATGTGATTCTTTTATCATTTCTAATTCTTCTTTATCTAATTCTTCTTTCATTTGATTTATCATTATATCATTATCTCTCATCATTTTATAATATTCATCAATTGAGGTTCCTGTATAATTATCATATATTGTTTGAGCATTTTTTACTTTCATTAATAATTTTATTCCTTTATTATTTTTTACTTCTTCTGCTGATAAATTTGAAGATAAAGTTAATGTTGGTATAAATTTTTCTTCCATTTTGTTTTTGTTTTATTTTATTTTAAATTTAATATTATTTTTTTTTTAAATGAAAGAAATTGGTTTTAATAAATTTAAAAATAGAAAAAAAAAGAAAAAGAGATTATCTACAAAATTTTTAACTGTTTTTTTTATTCCTTTTTTTTTTGGAACTTTAATTTCTACAATTGTAGTTATTGTATATATTAATATTTCACATGAAAAATTAATAAATAATATTAAAGTACAAAATACATTTGAAAATTCAAAAGAAAAATCTTCAATTCCAATAATATTAAATGCTAAATTTTTTATATTTGATTATATTCAAAAATACATAAATAATTTAATTAAAATTCGTGAATATTATTTATCATTAAAAGATACATTAAAAGATAAAATAGATTTTGAAGATGAAAAAAAAATAATGCACTTTTTCTTTAATGCAATAAATGATACAGAAATAAATAATTTTAAAGAATCATATGACAAAAATAATGAATCTAAATTTACACATGCAAAATGGTTTATTAATAAAGAAAAAAAATATATCAAATTTAATGAGAATGATACAACATTAATAAATCAATTATATTATTTTTCTTATTTAATACCATTATTAAAAACAATAATAGAAATTTCAGAAAAACAAAGTTTAATTTATATTATATCAACATTAAATAATTTAATGATTAAATACCCAATAGAAGAAAAATATATGGATGGAAGTGATTTTAATATATTATCAAATACAATTAATTGTTTAAAATACAATGAAAATATTATTGATTATTATTTTTATAAATGTAGACCATATTATAGAAGTATGAAAATTTCTAAAAAATTAGGTTATAATTTTACTATTTCTGATGTTTATAAATTCATTGATGGTAATTTTGGAATTACAATTTGTATTCAATTTGAAGATATTAATTTAATATATAATAACAATACAATTATTATTTGTCAAGATATAAATATTAATAATTTAATTACAATCTTAAATAATTTTAATTCAAAGTTAGATGGATATTTTTTTATTACTAAAATAAATAGTAATATTCCTATTTATTATCCTTTTATTTTTGATATTGAAGAATATAATGAAATATCTAAAATGGAATTTACATTAAATAATAAATATTATATGGATGAAATAAGTAAATATAAAGAGAATTTAAGTAATTTAACACAAATTTTTAAAGAAAATAAATATATTACATTTGATACATATAAAAATGGTCAATTATTTAAATATATTATTTATCCTATTTTTTTTGATTATAATAATAATTATAAATATCATTTTCTTTCAATTATTTATGTAAGATCAAAAATAATTTCTATTGAACAATATCAAGATAGTAAAATAACAAATATTTATATTTCAATATTATTTTCAATAATGGCACTTATTCAATTATTACTTACAAAATATTTAATATCATCTTTGGCTAAAAATTTAATAAAACCTATAAAATTAATAAAAAAACTTTTAGAAACTGATTTTGAAATAATAACAGATAATTCTAATAATACTAATAATCTAATAAATAATAATAACTATTTAAAAAAAAATAATTCTTTATTAAAAGATACTTTTATTAATGAAAATTCTCCTTTATTAAATCATTCAAATATAAGTACAAAAACAAATGAAAATGAAACATCAATTATTAATAATTATATAACATCAAATAATAATTTTTTTACAAATGCAAATTTTAATGATGAAAATAATTCATTATCATCATCTTCAAGTAATGATGATGAAGATGAAAATAATAAATATAAAAGTAATAATATTCAAAAATTATTTGTAAAATTTATTGATTTAAAAAATAGTTTTAAAAATTTTGATAATCAAAATATAAATGATAATTTACCATATTTAGTACATTCTCAAAATATTTTTAATAATATAAATAATATTAATGCATTTAGTACTTGTCAATCAAATATTTCTTCATTTTTTATTAAGAATAAAGAATTTGATAAAGCAATTTCTCATTTAAATGAAGGAATTAGAAATATAAGAATTAAAATATTAAATTTTAAAAATCAAAATGAATTAAAAAGACAAATTAAAACAGAGAATTTAACTAATAGATATCTTAAATTATTTTATTGTTATAAATCATATTTTAAATATATTAAAAAAATAAATAAAAGAGAATCTAATAAACTAATAAATAGTAATTTTTATATTGAACATCATATTGAAAAATATAAAAAACATATAAATGATTATATTGAATTAATAAATAAGATTAATGATGAAAAAGAATTATGTATTGCATTATTAGAAAAAGTAGAAGAATTAATTGAATTTGAGATTATTCCTTCAAAAAATAATATTCATAATATAAATAATAATGAATTATCTAAAAAACAAAATCAAATTAAAACTATTATTGAATTATTTAAACAAATAGATAAATTAAATGATAATAAATTTATACAAAATTATAATATAATTCATTTAATAAATATATTAAAATATGAACCAGAAATTGTAAATGCAATGGATATTCCACCATCAATTTTAATTCAAAGAACTAATTATTTAAAAGGAAAATTTTATTTTAAGTGTTCTCATTATAAAAAAGCAATTTTTTTTTTTGAAAATTCATTAATTTATAATAAAGTTGGTAATATTAGTATAATAATAAGTTCAATAAAGAAATTAATAAAAATATCAAAAATATATTTAACATTAGTAAATAATGATATTGAAATTCATAAAAATGAATCTAAATATAAATATGAATTAAGAGATGATAAACAAAGAAAACAAATTTTACTTAATTATATTAATAATTTAAAACAAGAAATTAATATTTATAAATATATTAAAAAAGATATTTGTTTCATTTTAAATCTTTCAAATATTTCATCAATTAATAGTGATAGATTTCATAATATTCATAAAGTTTTAATTAATATTTATGAAAATATATTAACTTATAAAGATAGATTATCCATTATTGCATATATTGATGGTATTTTTAAATTTATAATTGATTTAAAGAAAAAAACAATTGAAAATGATAATTTTATTTTTGAACAATTAAATAATATTCAAAATATTATTAATATTGATTTTTCAAGAAAAAATTCTACTTTATTTCAAAATTCATTAAAAGTAAATGAAAGTATATTGTCGAAATCTATTCAATTTACTTATAAATATTTAAAAAAAAAACAAATGGGATTAAATAATTTTAATAAAAGAGAAAATTGGTATATTTATTTAACTAATGATATAAGTATAAATGAAATTAAATGTTTACAAAAAAAACCTTTGAAAAAATATTTCAATTCTAGAGATGATGATAATTTAAATAATTTAGTTATTTTATTTTATGAAAATATTAAAATAAAAAAAGAATTGATAAATTGGTTAAAATATAATAAAAGTTGTGTAATTATTAGAAATGAAATTGATAAATTAAAAAATATAATGGGAACAAATGGTGAAATACAAAATATAAATTTTGATATTGAAAAATATAAAGATTTAAATAATTTTAATTAATTGTATTATTTAAAGTTATTCAAGATTTATTAAATATATTTTTTAAATAGAAACTAATATATTAAAATTTTTAAAATTTAACCTTATTATTCTTATTAATTAATATTATTTTAATAAAAATTTTAAAATAAATAAAAGTAATATTAATTTTTTTTAATTTAAAATAATGAAAAACGATTCGAATTTAATTAATGAACAATATCAAAAATATTATAATAATGATGACTATTCAAAAATACAAAGACAGCAAATTTTTGCTCAACAACAAAGAGAAGATTACCAAAATTATATGAAAAAAAAGCAAGATTACATTCAAAATATGTATTATGATAAAAATATATTAAACACTCCAATAAAAATAACTGATAATAAATTTAAAATAAATGAACAACCAACAATAAATAACCAAAATATAAACATTCAATACACAGAAAATCCATATTTAAAATATCAAAACAGCCAATATTACTATAATAATAATAGAAATATATTAAAAAATAACAATATAATGAATTTAGATTCAAAAATTCAAAATTTATATAATAAAACACCTCATAATCAAAATAATGAAATAAATATAAATCCAATAATAAAAAATAATGAATTAAATAAAAGAAATGAATATGAAGAATATCTTCAAAAAATAAAATTAAATGAAAATTCAAAATATCAAAATTACTATAAAATGTCAAGTATAGATTCATATCCAGCACCAAAATTATTTCCAGAATTATATGCACCTAATATGGATATTATAAATAAATATGCAAAAGAAATGGAAGATAAAAGAATTAAAAAACAAATTGCTTTTGAAGAAATGCAATTACCATTATTACAACAAGGAAAATATTTATCTCCTTTAATTAAACCTATTCCAAAAACTAATTTAAAACCTGGAGAATTACCTTTTGATAGAAGATTAGAAGAAAGACAAGAATATTTAGAAAATAAAATGAAAAATAATGCAACTTATGCTAATTTAACTCATATGATGACTAATAGTACTGCATTGAAAACTATTCCTTTAAGACCAATTTGTGATAGTGATAAAGAAAAAATTTATCAAATGCAATTAAAAGAAGAAAAAATGAGAAGATATAAAGAAACTTTAGATCAACAAATTATGAATAAACCTTTTAATTGTTATTCTAAAGAAAATAATGATTATAGAAGAGAAATTCCACCTGATCCTTATTCAAGAGGATATTTAAATACAAATTCAAATTCAAATATTATTAATAATCCAATATTAAATAAATAAAATTAATAAAAAAATTAATATTATATATTTTTAAATATTAAAAATCTAAAATAATAAAAAGAATTATATAAAATAAAAATGTTCTCAAAATCTACTATGAATAAATTAAGTATTGTAAATGGATTAATTTCTCAAATTGCAATGACTTTTATAAGTAATGCATTAACTTCAGTTATTTCATTATTATTATCAAAAATTACTTCTCCAAAAGGAGATGATGAAACAGTTTCAGTAGAAATTTTTTCAGTAATGAATTATTTTAGTAAAAAGAGTTTTTCTTCAATATCAAATTTATTTATTCCAACAAGTATAATTGGTGCATTATTTATAAGATTATATGGTATGAAAAAGTAAAATAAAAAATATTATTTAACATTATTATAAAAATAGAGTTCAAATTGTTACATGTTTACTACAATCAATATGTTTAATTTTATTATCAACTAAATTAAAACAAAATTTATTTTTTTTAATATTATGTTATTTAATTTTCTTATTTGGAATTGGGGCAGTTTCTCAAATTTCATTAAGAAATGCAGCATTACATTATAGACAATATCAAGGAACAGTTGCAATGTCTTTAGTTATATTTGGTGATATGGTTGTTACATTTATTGGATTTTTATGTATAAATTATTTACATTTTCCTACTAATAATAATCGACAATTAGATGATTTAATTATTGTTTTTATGTTATATTTAATTCCAATGTGGATATCTCTTTTTATTACTTTTTTTGCTGATTTTGAAAAAGATCCTATTGATAATACACAACAACAACAAATTACTCTTACTGATTATATTGAAGAACTTAAAGGAATTTATCAATATGAAAATTTAGCTAAAACTATGTTATTTGAATTTGGTATTACTATTTTATCTTATTTTCTTGTTCAAATTGTTTTTAGTTATACTGATTATTTTGCAGAAACTGCAAATCATTGTTTACAATTAAAGGAAGAATATAGAGATTTACAATTAATTAGAAATGTTTCTTGGTTTGGTTGTATTATTTTTGCTTATTTCATTGATAGAGATTTATCTTTTAAAACTTCAGTTAGATTTATTAACTTTGCAGGATTAATTTTAGGAATAATTACAATAATATTTTCATTTTTTAAAAATTCTTTATTTCAAATTATATTTTTAATTCAATATATTTTCATTTGTAGTTTTTATTCTGCAATTTTAGGAAAAACTTTAAAAATTTTTTCACCTGCTAAAATGATGGAAGTTACTGGATTTATTGGAATTGCTCCTGCAATAGTAAAATTAATTAGAATGTTTTTTGAAGAATGTTTTGGAATGTTTTTAAGTGATAATATAAGACAAAAAATAAATGATCATTGTGATAAAATTGATAATACTAGGGCTTATACAATATTTGGTGCTTGGATATATTATAAATTGGAAAAAGCTAAATTTTTTTATTTAATTGCTGGAATTATTTCTATTTTATTAAATATTTATGCAATTTATTATATTCAATTTGTTCCTGAAACTCAAGTTCCTTTTGATAAAGCAACTATTAAAGATTTGGAACAAAAACCTGAAGATGTTCATACTTCTGATGTTAAATTTAATACTGAAACAAGAATTGAAGATGATGAGTAATTGTAGTTTTTATATTTAATAGATATTTAAAATGCTAAAAAAAATTTTTTTTTGGTTTTTTAATTTTATTTTTTTTTTTTTTTGTTTTTTTTATTTAAAATTTTAAAGATAATTATAATAGATAATAGGATATTTAATTAATTAATTATTTATTTATTGTTTTTATTTTTTTTTTTATATTTCATTTCTTTGATTGAAATCTTCTATTAATTCTCTTTGACAATTTGGACAGAAAAAAGTACTTTTTGATAATTTATTTTTAACTACCCATTTTACTAAACATTGATAATGAAATACATGATTACAATTTAAAATAGTAACATTATTAAAATTTTGAAATCTTAAATTACACATATAACATTCTTTATTTGATTCATTCATATGTTCATTATATTTTGTAGGAGAAAAAAAAATAAAATTTTGAATAGAATTTAATTTATTTGGTTTAGGAACATGTTTCATTTTACGATATAAAACAATAAAAACGAATAAAAAAAATAAAAAAATAAACAAACCAACACCAATTAAAGTATAAAGAGAAACTTTATACAAAGAACTTTGTTTAAACAAAATAAATTGATAATTAATAGTAAAAGGATTATTAAAATAATTTTCAGGAGTATGTACAAAAATTTTAATTTGTTTAACACCAACCATATTAATAGTATAATCTTTATCATTAGAAACAACAGTATATCTTGTATATATACCATAATTATAAATTATAGCAATATTAATATATTTATAATTTTTAGTAATATTTAAAGTAAACATACTATTTTCTCTATTTTGAGTATTTTCAATTGTAAATAAACATAATAAATTAGGAACACTGAATTTATTTCCAATTTTCGGAGCATAAATTGAATTAACTGTATTATTATTCTCATCTGTTATTAATTCTTCTTCATTACAATAATTATTCTTTGCTAAATTACTTATTGGGTCATATTGACAAGTTGAAAATATATTTCTTAAATCAAATGAATATGAATATGAACGAGAATTATATATTGGATTACATGTTTTTGATATTTGATTCCATTGACAATAAACATATTCAAAAAATGTAAATGAACAATTATAACAATCAGTTATATCTTGACAAGGTTTTAAATGAAAATTTGAATTTATTTTTGCTGTGTTTAAAATTGATAAAAGTGGATTTGTTGGATTTATTATTTGTTCATTTGATATTGTATTGATTACATTATTTAAAATTAAAAAAAGAAAAATTTTCAATAATAAATTTTTCATTTGAAAAAAAAATTTTAATTATAAATTTACTTTAAATAAATTTTTACTCAAATGATAACTAAACAAAAGATAAAATATATTCCAAATAATAAAATAAAAAAAAGAGTAGCATCGTCAAATTCACCTTCAATAAAATATGTTCAAATAAAAAAATCTTTTAAAGAAACATCAAAACATAAATATAATTCATTAAATAAAAGTAGAGAAAGATATGTTAATCGTCAATTTCCTCATACTGGTTTAAATAGTTTATTAAATCTTTCTCATATATCTTCTATTCCAAATAATAAAATGATGATTAAAAAAAATAATTGTGATAATTCTTTAAATTCTAGTTCAAATTTTATTAATAGTAGTTTTTCTATGCAAAATTCTATGATGATAAATAATAAAAATAAAAATTCGAATATTAAAAATAATAAGATTTCAAATAATATTGTTATGATGAAAAATACTAGTATTCATAAACCAAAAAAAATTTTAAATTTAAATACTGATTTTAATATTTCTAGAAATTCTTGTAATAATAATTATATTATTACTGATGATTATAATATTAAAAATAATAATAAAGAAATTTTGAGAAATAATTTTTTATTAAAAAATAATTCTAATAATTATATTATAAATAATAATAATGAAATATTAATTAAAAATAATAATGAACATAAAAAATTTATTACAACTGTAGATGATTCAATTATTAATATAATTAATGAAAATCAATCAACAAATAAATTTTCAGAACTTGAAGAAAAATTAAAAATAAAATTATCTGAAAATAAATTAAATAATAGAATAATAACATATAATACTTATAAAAATATTTTTGAAGAAGCAATTAAAATTTTACCAGAAAATCAACAAAATTTATTTAATATAATATTAAATGGATATCAAAATATTATAACAGGATATTCAAATGATGAAAAAAATATAAATGAACAAAATGAAAATTATAAAAATATAATTAAAACATTAGAAAAAGAAAATATTGAAAATAAAAAGAAACTTCAAAATAAAGAAACAGAAATAAATGAATGGAAAAAAAAGATAAAATTTTTTTTAGAAAAATCTCCTGAACAAATAAGTAAAAGTACAAATGCTTCTGTTATAATAACTTCATCAGATAAAGAAAAAGAGAAAGAAAATGAAAAAATAAAAGAAAGAAATTTATTAATTGAAGAAAGAAAAAGATATATTGAAGGATTAAATAAAAAAAATATAAAAGATTTAGATGCTTTATATTTTTATGATAAAGTTTGTATGAGATGTCATTCTAAATCACCTTTGAAAAATAATAAAGGTGAAATTATTCCAATTCTCGATTTAAATTTTGAGAAAAAAAGAACTAAAAGTAAAATGAAAAATAATCATAAGAATGATAATAATAGTTTTATTCAAAAAGTTGCTATGAGTTTTAATTTAAAATAAAATTATGATATAATATATTTTTTATAAATAAAGTTATATGTATTGTTTAGAGTATTTTTCATTTTATTATATAATAATTTTATAATTTAAATTATTTGAAGATTATTTTTTTAAAAAAAAATATAATAAAATAAAAAATTTTAATTTTTTTTATTTAAATAATAATAATGAAAAATTTAGATAGTCCTAATTCATCAGAAAATAAAGAAGATTTTATTTCAACTGATATTATTTTTACAGATAAAAATGATGATTTAAAAGAAGTTAATAGAGATAGTATAAATTTTGAATTAACTTCTTCTAAAGTTTCTCAAAGAAAATTAAAAAGAAAAAAAACTATAGTTCAAACAACTCAAATTGATGATAATAAAGAAATATTTTTAAAAAAGATAATTAGATTAAATAATATTTATTTATTTACAAAAAAAATTGGTAATTTTTATTCACAAATATTAAAAAAATACTTTGATTCTTATTTTGGAAAATTAAATACTTTTTTAAATAATGAAATAAAACCTTTTATAAAATATTTTAAAGAATTAACAAATGTTTATTCTAATTTTTCATTAGAATTATCAAAAATATCAAATTTATTACCAAATCAAAAAGATGATTTAATATTTGGTCAAAGTTTAATAGAAATAATATCAACAACAAATACAACTTTAGAAAAAGTTTTAAATGAATTATCATCTGGTTTAAAAAAAAATTTATTATCTATTTCTGTTAATAAATATGAAAATATAAATATACAATTTGAAGAAAATCACAAAAAAATATATAAATTAATTTGGGAAATTGAACATAGAATAATTAAATTAGATAATTTATATACTAAAAATTATAAAACAGATTTTGAAAATTTTAAATTAAAATTCAATGACGAAAATATTGAAAATGAAATAATATTAATGAATGATTTTATAATGATAGAACATAATTTAGTTTCTTATTGTAATAAAATTTTAAAAAAAATTGAATTTTATTCTAATGAAATATTAAAAATAAATAATAATTCAAATAAAGATTTTAAAGATTATGTTTTATTTATAAAAAATAACTTAGATATTTTTAAAACACAAATTTTTTTTAATTCAGAAATTAATTTATCAATTGAATTAAATGAAAATATAGATTTTGATTTTGAAAAACATTCATCAATAAATAATATAATAAAAAATAATAAAGAATTAAATTTTTTAATTAAAAAATTTCAAAATAATTTAATTCAAAATAATTATATGAACAATAAAATAATTTATGAAGATTCAAATTTTAATATTAAAAATTATGAAACACTTAATGATTTTATTACATTTATGTTAAAATTAACACCAAAAAAATTTTCTATAGAATATAATGATTTAATTGAATTTAAAGCTCCTTGTTTAAGAGATGCAGGAGTTTTTAAAGGATGGAGAAATTGTTTTATTATTATTACAATACAAAAACATGTTATTATTTTTGATGAAGAAAGAGATATTAAAGATGATCAAATTGATATGAATAAATTATTTGTTATATATAATCAAAATTCAATTTTTGTTGAAAAGAAAACGTTAAAAAAATCAAAATTTATAATAAGTATTTCTGAAATGAATTTAAAAGAGAAAAAAAGTAAATATATGCAAATTGATGCAATTGATGAAGATAATAGAAATAATATTATTAATGCAATTTCTTTATCAAAGTTTAGAAAAATATCATCAAACTCAAATATTTAAATAGATAAATTTATATATTTATTTTGTAAATTTTTATTAATAAATTAAATATTATGGAAAAAAGAAATATTAATCTTTATAATAAAAAATTAAAGAAATCAAAAATTACAATATCATTAGAAAGAAATGTTGATAAAGTAAATATTATATGTAATTTCCCTGGTTATAATAAAAAAATTACATTAAACAAAAAAATAATTAATAAGAATAAAATAATACATTCAATTGATGTTTTTCTTCCTCCAGGAAAATATTTATATCAATATGAAATAAATGAGAATATTGAAATTGATATAAAGAAACCAAATAATGGAGAATATAATATAATTAATGTTTTTGATAATATTACAAAAAATGAAAATTATAATAATAATAATAATTATAATACTAATACTAATAGTAAATATTCAATTGATGATAATTCAATTATTCAAAATTCATCATCTTTTTATTATCCTGAGAATAAATTTGAAAAAACTAAGAATAATTTAAATAATGAATCTTCAAATTTAAGTGAAACAATCATTAATACAGATGAATATTCAATATATTCATATAATCATAAACAACCTAATTCTAAAACATTAACAAATTTAATTGAACAATCTAAAAATACTAATATTTTACAAAGTTCAAAAAGTATTAATAATGATTATTCAAATAATTTTAGTATTAAAGGTGAAAATAATATTCAAACTTTTGAAAAAAATAATAATTCTATATTTGTTGATAAATCAATTGATAATTTGAATTATAATAATAATCAATGTATTATTGTTTATCATTTAGGTGAAGATTATTTAGTTCCTATTTATTTAGTTGAAGAAAAAAATGATGTTGTTAAATTAAAATATATTGATATTAATTCTGAGATTTTAGTTAAAAAAGAAGATATTGTTTATAAAAAAATTGATAATTTTTTATCATATGGAAATTTATCTGATATTAAAAATTTAAATGAATATTCAATATTAAAAAATATTCAATTTAGAATTAAAACAAATAGACCATTTATTTTTGCAAATAATTTATTGATTTTATTTAATTTTTTTGATAATTTTTGGAACAATAAAGAAAGAGATTTATTCTTATATGATTATTATATTAATTACAATCAAAAAACTCTTTTTTTAATCACTGGTCAATCTCAATCATATATAATTAATTATTTAATTAGAATAAATCATAAAATTAATTGTCAAAATATTAAACATATTAATCTTTATTTTAAGATATTTGATAAAATCAAAATGGAATTTTTATTATTTAAATCAAATAAAATTAACCTTATTCCTGTTTTTACAAATAAAATTCAAAAAAATGATTTATATTTAACTAGCTTAATTTTTGGAGAAAAAAATTTATATAGAGATAAAAAAATAAATTTTCCTTTTTCAATAATATCAAATATTATAAAAAATAAAAATATAATTGAAATTATAAAGTATATATTAAAAACTCATCCAGAAGAATATTATATTATTATATTATTATATGAGTTTATAAATAAAAAAGATAAATTCCAATATATATTTAAAATATTTATATTATCTTTTATATTATTTTATTATCAATATATTCCCCAATATAAAAATTTATCTGAAAAATTATCTTCTTCAAATCTTATATTTTGTTCAAATTTATTCATAATTTATTTATTAATAGAGATCACAGAGTGTTTAAATGATGAAATTTTTCAAAATAATATTAATGATATACAAATGATTTTATCTTTTTATAATTTCTATAAACAAGATAAAAATGATACAAATATTAATATTGAAATAGGAAAAATAATTTCTTCTTTCATAAAAGAAGAAAAGAATAAATATGATTTTCTTTATCAAATAACAAACATAGATATTTTAATTGATTTTGAAAAAAAGTTAAACAAAAATGAAGAAGAGTTTTTGAATAACCTATTTAATGATTTAGAAATTAAAGAATTAAAGGGTAATTATATTACATATTTAAAAAACAAATTTAACAATTCAAAATATATTATAGAAACAATTGAAAAAGAAAACTTTAATTATGTTAAACAAATTTATAATTACAATTTTGATAATTTTGACAGTTTTATTCAAAATAAAAAAAATATTCAAAATTTTTTTGAATATTCTCAGTTAATAGAATATATTAATTTATATAGAAAACAAAATAAATTTTTTAAAGAATTTTCAATATCTAATTTTTTTTTATATTTTTTACCTATATTATCCGATATTGATGAAATATATAATCCAAAAAATGACAAAATTTATGTATCTAAAATTAGAAGTTATATAAATGAACTTCAATCTTTCCAAAAAATTAATGAAGTATTTTTAATTACTAATGATAAAATTATGTTAAATTTTAAAACATATGAAATTTTAATGTTACTTTTATTTTCTTTAATAGAAGAAAAATCAAAAATAATTCAAAAATTTTTTCTGAAAAAATCAAAAAGTATTAAAATACAAAAAATAATAAAAAATACAATTCTTATTCAAAAAATATATAAAAGACATTTATATGAAATATATAATTCAAAATCAAATACAGAAAAAATAAATTTAGTATTAAGAAAATATAAAGGAAATGATCCATTGATAATATTATTAATTATTAATGCACAAAATACAATAAAAAGGTTAAAAAAAGAAAATGAAGAATTACAAAAAAGATTAAGTCTTTCATCAAAAACAAAATTAAAAAGTAAAAGTTTACAAATGTCAAATCCACCAATTTTACTTCAAAAAAATATTTTTACTGATGATAATAATTCATCTCAAAATGAAATAAACGAATTAAAAAATAAAATAAACCTTGCAAGAAATGAATATAAAAATTTAGTAAATATCATATCTCAATATGAGGAAAAATTAAACAACTTAATAAAAATAGTAAATTCAAATGAAGAAATAAAAGAAATTTTATTTCAAAATGGAATAGATATAAATTAAAAAAAACAAAATATAAAAAAAAACTATAAATAAATATTATATTTAATTTATTAAAATAAAAAAAAAATTTAATAAAAAATTTTATACATTTGAACTCCATCAACATCATCTTTATATTCTTTCCTATTAAAATGAAATGAAATTTTAATATTTAAAGATCCCATTTCTTCTTTATTATTATTATCAACTAAACAACAAATAGAACCTTTTAAACTATCACCTTTATTAACAATAACATCATTTTCTTTATAAAAAATAGTATGTTTCCATTTAGTAAGTTGATTAAAAGGACTTGTAGTAAATTTAATTTGATTAGGAACATTAGAAAATTCGACATCAAACCAAGAAGCTAAACCACTCATATAATCATTTTTAATAAAAATTAATTCATATTCATTTGAAAAATTTAAATCTTCTTCTTTAACATTATAAATATCAATAGTATAAATTGGACAAATTGTAGAAATTATTGTATCTTTATTAAAAGAATCTATTAATGGACTTGTAAAACTAATATTTGTAATACATGACATATCGACTCCATAAACATTATTCCAATAAGAAAATTTTTCTTCTTTATATTTTTGGTCTTCTAATGCTGAAATATATAAAGTTGCTTTATCTGGAAAAATAAGTCCATTATTTTCTTTTAAGAAATTATCTCTTGCATATATTACTTGTTTAATAAATGAATTTTGTAATAAAAAATAACCCATCCAATTACATATTATAATATCTACTTTTTTATTTTTTGGAAATTTAAAATTGTAAATGTCACATGATATAACAGTTATTATATTTTCAAAAAAATTATGTTTTACTATTTCTTTTTGATATTTTGATAATGTTTCATTTGGTTCTAATGAATATATTTTTTTTGCTCCTGATTTTGCTGCTATTAAAGAATTTAATCCTATTCCACTATTAATGTCTAATACTGTTTTATTAAAAAAAAGATCACTATTAATTTCTATTGCTGCTTTAAATGATAATGTTATTATTCTTTCATTTATATTATTTGATATTTCTGATGGATATATAAATTTACCATTATTATTTATTTCTATTTGTTTTATATAATCTTCTTCATTAAACCATTTTTCTTTTTCATTTGGTGAAAAACCTTCTTCATTAGAAATTATCACTTTTTCATTATCTTCATCCATATAAATTAAAATATTTAAAAAAAAAAAAATTAAAATCATTTCTTAAAAAAAAAATCAATACTAAAAAAAACAAAAAAAACAAAAAAACATAAAAATTAAAAAAAAATAAATAAAAAATAAATAAAAAATAATTTAAATAAAAAAAAAAATATACTTCAAAAAAAATAATATAAACCATAATATCCAAAAAAAAATATCATTCCAAAAAAATGTTGATTTTCCAAGACTTCATAAAAAACGACGAATTTATGTCAGACATATTCCCATATGAATTAGCATATGATGACGTAATAATGAAAGTAAAAACTCATTACAAAAAAAAAGAAGAAGTAGGTAACGTAGATATAGGATGTGGAAATGCATTTGGAGGAGGAGAAGAAGACACTGGACCAGCAGATGAAGAACCAGCAGAAAAAGTAATTGACGTAGTTTATAATTCAAATCTTCAACAAGTTCATATGAGTAAAAAAGAATTTATGGCTTATATTAAAGAATATTTTAAAAAAATTGTTGCTTATTTAGAATCAAATGGTAAAAGTGATAGAGTTGATACTTTTAAAAAAGGTGCTACTGAATTTATTAAATTTATTGTTCCTCATTATGATGAAGTTGAACTTTATACTGGTTCTTCTCATCATGATGATGATGATTTAGAAGGAGGGATTGTTATTCAATATTGGGAAGATGAAGAAGCTCCTGGTCCTGTTTTATATTATTTTAAAGATGCTCTTAAAGAAGAAAAATGTTAACTAGATTTTAAATTTTTTTTTTTTGCTTTTTTTGGAAAAAAATTAAAGTTTTTTTGTTTGAATTTTTTTTTTTTTTTCTTTTTTTTGTTTTACGTTTTATTTTTTTTAGTTTCTTTTTTTTTGTTTTTTTTTAAAAAAAAATGAATAAAAAGTTATTTTTTTTTTTGATAAAAAATTATTTATTGATTTAAAAAATATATTATTTATATAAAAAAATAAATAAAAAATTAAAATTAATTTAAATTAATTTATTTATTCTATATACAATATTTTTCATATATTTTATTCTTTTTTATTATTTTTAATATTTTCTTTAACATTAATTCCCTTTTCCATTTTAATATTTATTAAAATTTCATTATATTCTTTTTTATAAAGATGAATTAAATTTTTAATTTTAATTTTACCACTTTTACAATTAATTAATTTATCATAATCCATTCCATATTTTTTAACAAGAACTTTTTTAGCAGAATAAATTGCTTCTCTAAAAACTTCTCTTTCTTCTCTTGTTTTAATTTTTTTCTGATATGATAAACTTTGATGAGGATGAATTCTACTCATATGACCTCCTAAAGCACAACCATTTAAATATGTTTTTTTACAAATTGGACATTTGAAAATTAAATTTGATATTTTATTTATTTTCTTTTTTTCTTTTGATAATATGAAATCTTCATCATCTTCTGAATTATCACTTTCTTCTTTTAATTCTATATTTTTAGATATTGAATTTAATTTTTGAGTTTTCTTTTTTCTTTTTATTAAATTTTTATTTTCTGTTAAAGACTTTTTTATATTTTTATTTATTTTTATGTTTTGAATTTTATTACTTCTTTTAAATTTTGGTTTTTCTTTTTTTATTTGCTTTCTTCTTTTATACTTTCTTATTTTTACTTTTTCTTTTTCATAAATTTTCTCCTCATCGAAAATATTTCCTTTGAAATTATTAAAATTATTTTTTAAATAATTAATAACATCTTCACTAATTTCATTTATTGTAATAATAATATCTTGACTTTTATTTAATAAACATTCATTTAATTCTCTTCTTTTTTGATGAAGAAAATTTACTTGAATAGACTGAATACTTCTTCTTAATTGATTAAATAAATGAATAATTAAATCATCTAAATTATTAATTTTTTCATTTTTCAGTTCAACTAAATTAAATTTTTCAATAATTTTTTGAATAAAATGAAAAGGAATAAAACTCCAAGTAAAATACATTTCTTTACTTTTTCTTAAATTATAAGGAATTATTTCAAAAAGTCCTTTTGTTTCAATTAAAGTATTAATTGCAATACATTTTCCTTCTTTAAAAATAGAAATTAATGGAAAATATTTTAAAAAAGTACTTTTGATTTTAATTTGATCAAGATAAACAATTTTATTAATTGATGATTCTTCTTTGATAATATTATTATTTGAATCAATTGTTGAAAAGTCAAAATAATTTGAATTAAAATTATTTTGAACATCAAAAATTTGAATTTGATTTATTAAATCTGGAAAAGGGATTAAAGAAGAATTAATATCATATTTTTGATTTATATTTCCATTAAAATTAAAAGAAGGTATTTTTTTTTTATTAAATAAAGGAGTACTTTCTTTTATAAAAGATAATTGATTATTTCTCTTTTTTTTTAAGAAATTATCATTTGAATTAAAATTAATTGGAGTTTGAATATTATCAATGGAAGGATTATACATTAGATTTATTGGACTTAAAGGAATTGATTCTATTTTAATTATATTTGATGTAATTAATTTATCATATGATGAAATTAGTTGATTTGACATTTGATATTTATGATTATATAATTTTTGTTAGTTTACTATTTATATTATTTTTAATTTCCAACTGAAAAAAATTTTTTTATTTATTTTCAAATATATTTATGATTTTTTAGTTAATGAAAAAATAAATGATTAAATAATTCTGATTAAATAAAGTTAAATATAAAATATTTATATACTTTTATTTTACATTTAATGATTTAATTTGACCTGAATTTGTACTGTAACTTTCACTTAATGTTAATATACTTAAATTTGATTTATTATGTTTTGGAGTTATTGTTATACTATTTAAATTATTTTTTTCTGTAATTGAAAATGATAATGGATTTTGTTTATTATCATTTGAAAAAAAATTTAAAGAATGATTTATTCTTAAAAATTTTTTTTTTGTTTTTTTATATTCTTGAATACATCTTACTTTTATTTTTTCTAATTCAATACATTTTTTTTTTAATAAATTTATTTCTTCCATTCTTTCATTTATTATACTATTATTTATTTTTTGAATATTTTCTTTTTTTTTTAATATTTTGATTTGGGTTTTATTTTTACTCTTTTCTGATTGTTCTCTTGATTTTAAATATTTATATCTATTAATTGTATCATTTTGATAATTAGTTTGATTTATCATTGATTTAACTAAATTTTGATCATATTTTGATATTTCTGATAATAAATGACTTTTTTGACTTTTTATTTCTTGTAGACTTTTATTTCTTTCTTTTGCTATTTTTCTTAATGATTTTATTTTATTTTTTTTTTCAATTAATTCTTCTTCATTTTTCTTCTTTGCTTCTAAAATTTGTATTTTTAACTCACTTTTTGATTTTTGAATTTTTTTCATTTTTATATCTTTTTTTTTATAAGATGATAATTTTTTATTTAATTCTTCACTTCTCTTTTTATAGTTGTTTATTTTATTTGATAAATTAGAATATTTATTTAAATAATCACCTTTAACTTTGAAAGATTTATATTTTTTATTTACATAAATTGAATTAGTTTTATTTTTATTTTTTTCTGAAGTAAAAGTTTCAGATTTGTTATTCATTTTTGGTGATATACTTCTAATTTTTTTATCATCTGATATTTTTGAATATTCATGATTTAAACAATTATTTAACGAACTATATGATTTACTATTTTTATGTTTAATAATTTTCACAACAGTAGTTGTAGGATTTAACTTTATTTTTTGAGTAATACATATATATGGATTTCCTTTTTTATATTTTGAATTAATTAGTTTTGTTTGTTTTGTTAACATTTTAATTGAAAAACTTATATTTAATATATAATAAATAATTTATAATATTGAAAAATTAAAAATTAATATAATGTAAAAAAAAAATATTATAAAATAATATTTTGTTTTATTTAAAAATTTTTATAACTCATTTTTAACTTTTATTACTTAAAATTACTTAATTTATTAAACATTAGAATAAACAATTTCAAAATATAATAAATTTTTATCATTATATTAATTTTTATTTTTAAAAAAAAAAAAAAAAAAACAATATTTTATATAATTTATTCATTTCTAAGATATTTTTTAGGTACTTCAACATCATCATTTTCCTTTAAATAATCAATACAAGTTTTTCCTTCTTTATCCTTAATATTTTTATTAGGATTTAATTGAATTAACAAATCATAAATATGTAAATCAAAATTAATAGCAGCAATATGCATAGGAGTCATATTAGCATCATCACAAACATCAATTAATTCTTTAGCATAATTCATTTTAACTAAAGAATCAACAGCACTAAAAGATAAAGCATCAACAGCAACATGTAAAATACTTTGTCCAATCGTATCTCTAAAACTTAATAAATTGATTTTATTATCATTTTCAAATTTTTTTAATACATCTTCAGTAATTAATTCACCTTCATAAATTTCATCTTTTAAACTTTGAAATTTTTTTTCTTCTTCACTTGCTTTTTCTAAAAATTTTTGCTTTTCTATAAGAGATTCTTTTGCATTTGAAGAATATAAACTTTGTGATTCTAAATCAGGAATTTCAAGATTTAATTCATCAATTGAAATTTTTGGTTTTGAAAAATTCATTTCAAATTTTTCTCCTGTTAATTCACAATAATATTTTATATATTCTATCATTGCTTCTGTTTGAGAATAAATTGAACATTTTTCCCAAGCTTGATTTTTATATTTTGTTTCAAAATCAAAAAAACCTGCTTTTAATTTGTTTGTTTCTGAATATTTTCCTACTGTTGCTACTTTGAATAAACCGTAAAATTTTAATTTTTGATTATTGTTAAATTTTATGTTTTTTGGAGGTGAATTTTTTAGTTTTGTTGATTTTTCTTCAAATATTTTTTTTAGTTTTTCTATGTCAATTTCTGATTCTTTGTTTTCCATTTTTTTAAATATTTAATATTTATTTTTTTTTTTAAATTATATTTATTTATTTATTTGTTTTAAAAAAATTTTTTTTTGTGTTTTTAAAAATTAATATTTTTTTATGATTTAATTTTATTTTTTTTTTTATTTTTTTTAAATATCTTCATCATTTTCATTTATTTCATCTAATTGTGATTCTATTTTTTTTGGTTTATTGTTTAAATTTAAGTTTTGTTGTTCTTCAAATTGTTTTTTAATTTTTTCATAATCTTTTTCGTTTCTTACATCATAATTTCCATCATAATTATTAAAAATTACTTTTGAACTATTATTACTTTTTTTTAATTCATCATTTTCATTTTTAATTTCATCTTTATTTTCATTTTCTTTTTCATTATCAAATTGACTTAAAATTACATTAAATTGAATTTGATTATCATTTTCATAATTATTATTATCATTATTTATATTATTTACATTATATTCATTATTATTATTATTCATATTATTATTATTATTACTAATATTATTTATATTATTTTTTTCATCTTTTCCATGTTCATAAAATTTTCCATAATGAGTTTTATTTTTTTTTGAAAAAGAAGACATTGATTTATTACCATAATTATTAGAAAAAGTTGATAAAGTTTTAAAACCAAATTTACCAAATTTTGTTTGAGAAGCAGTAGAAAAAATTGGAGGAAGACTAAATTCTTCTTTTAATTTTGAAATTTTAAATTGAGGAATTCCATTTTGAAATCCTTTTACAGTTAATCCAGAATTATAATTAATTTTTAATATATGATTAGTCCAACATAAAGAATATGGATTTTCTTTATCATTTAATGAATTTATCATATTTTTTCTTTTGTCATTTATTGTTATTGGTTTTTTCATTTTTCCTGAATTTATTGCTTTATTTCTATATTTCTTTAATATTAAATCTATTTCTTCAAATGATTGTTTTAATTCTTCATCATTTTTATTATTTTCTTTTTTTGGACTTTGTTTTTTTATTTGTGGTTTATAATTTGAGTTTTCTTTGTGAATTATTTTTATATTTTTATTTGAATTTTTCTTACTAATTTTATTTAAATTTTTATTTTCATTTTCTTTTATCATTTCTTTTTGTTTTTCACACACTTGATTATTATTATTTTTATTTATTTGATTATTATTTTGATTTATTTCATTTTCTTTATCTATTTTTTCATTATTATTTTCATTATTATTGTTAATATAATAATTATTCTTTGAATTTTCTTCTTTTTCAATATTTTTTATTTTTGGTTCTCTAAAAAATCCTGTTTTTTTATCATATAATTTAAATTTTTTATTTTGTTTTTCTGTTCTTTTAATTTCTTTTAAATATATATTTTCAGGATTTTTATATAATCTTGGATAAAAATTTCTATTTACATTTATTTTTTTTGGTTTATTTGCTTTAATATAAAATGATTTAAAATGAGTTCTAAGTAATATTCTACTTGTGTCTATATTATCATCTACAATATTTTTTTCTTTATTTTGTTCATTTATTTCTTCTTTTTTTTCTACTTTTTTTTCATTATCTTTTTCTACATTAATTTCACTTTTTTTTTCTTCAATTTTTTTATCATTTTTTTCAAAGTTTAATTCATCAATTTTTTTATAATTTTTATTATTTTCAACTTGTTCTATATCTATATTTTCTTCAGTTTTATTTTTAATTGAATTATCAATATTTTTTTTTTCTAAATAATGATCATTTATGTTTTCTTCTTTTTCATTTTTTATTTCTTTAATTTCTTTTTTGTTTTCTTCTAAATTTCCATCTTTAATATTTTCTTCTTTTTCATTCAATATTTCATTAATATTATAATTATTTACATCATTTAAATTTTTATTATTTTCTTCAATTAATTTTAATTGTTCACTATTATATTCAAAGTCATAATATTCTTCTTCATTATATTCATCTTTTTCATTATTACTTTGATTAATTTCTTTATCATTTTTTTTATCTTCTTCAATTTTTTCTTTTTCTTTAGATTCAAATTCAATATTATTATTATCTTTATTTTTAACACTTTTTTCTTCTAAATTAAGATTTTCGTTATTATTAATATTTTGGGTTTCTTTATTTTCATTGTTGCCAATCTTTGAGTTATCATTTTTAATTTTAATGTCTTCTTTATTATCATTATTATCTTCTTCTATTTTTTCAGCTTCTATTTTATTACTATTATCTTCTTCTATTTTTTCAACTTCAATATTACTCTCTTCATCTATTTTTTCAACTTCTATTTTATCTTCTTCTTCTATTTTTTCGACTTCAATATTATCTTTATTATCTTCATCTATTTTTTCAACTTCAATATTTTCATTATCATTTTCATCTCTTTTTTCAACTTCAATTTTTTCAATATTATCTTCTTCTAATTGTTCTACTTCAATTTTTTCATTATTATCTTCTTCTAATTGTTCTACTTCAATATTATCTTTATTATCTTCATCTATTTTTTCAACTTCAATTTTTTCATTATTATCTTCTTCTAATTGTTCTACTTCAATTTTTTCATTATTATCTTCTTCTAATTGTTCTACTTCAATTTTTTCATTATTATCTTCTTCTAATTGTTCTACTTCAATTTTTTCATTATTATCTTCATCAATATTTTTCTCTTTTGAAATATTTGATTCATAATTTTCGTCTTTTTGAGTCTCATTAATATTTTCATTTTGATTTTTAGGTTTTATCTTATTTTCATCTTCATAATTTTCATTTTCATTATTATCAAATTCATTATATTCTTCAATATAATCATTATCATTAATTTTTTTTTCATTATTATTTTCTTCTTCAATATTACTATTATCTTCATTTTCATGTTCCATAAAATTATTATAATCAACATTTTCATCATCAATATTTTCATTTTCTAAATTATTATTATTATTTTCATCTTTAATATTATCATTAGCAATATTTTCAGTTTCAATGTCTTTATCTTCATTTTTAAATATATTAAATTGTTCATTATTATTATTATTATTATCATCAATTCCAATTTTATTTTGTTTATTATTGTCATCTTCATTTTCAATATTTTCATTATTATTTTTAAAATCTTCATTTTTGTTTTCAATATTTTTATTGTCAATTTCTATATTTTCATTATAACTATAATTATTATTTTCATTATCTTCAATATTTTTATTAATATTTTTATTTTCCTCAATTCTTTCATCTTTAGAATTGATAAATTCATTTTCATTGATACTTTCATTATTGCTAAAATTATTATGTTCATTATTTTCATTTTCAATTTTATTAACATTTTCAAAATTTTCATAATTATTATTATCCTCTAATCTATTATTATTTTCTAAATTTTCATCATTATTATTATTTTCAGATTTATTTTCATTTTCTAAATTATCATATTTATTATTTTCTGATTTGTTTTCACTTTCTAAATTATCATATTTATTATTATTATCAGATTTATTTTCACTTTCTAAATTTTCTTCATTATTATTTTCAGATTTAATTTCACTTTCTAAATTTTCATCATTATTGTTATTTTCAGATTTATTTTCACTTTCTAAATTATCATATTTATTATTATCAGATTTATTTTCACTTTCTAAATTATCATATTTATTATTGTCTGATTTATTTTCATTTTCTAAATTTTCATCATTATTATTATTATCAGATTTATTTTCATTTTCTAAATTATCATCATTATTATTATTTTCTGATTTATTTTCATTTTCTAAATTTTCATCATTATTGTTATTTTCAGATTTATTTTCATTTTCTAAATTTTCTTCATTATTGTTATTTTCAGATTTATTTTCATTTTCTAAAATTTCTTCATTATTATTTTCAGATTTATTTTCACTTTCTAAATTATCATATTTATTATTATCAGATTTATTTTCACTTTCTAAATTATCATATTTATTATTTTCTGATTTATTTTCATTTTCTAAATTATCATAATTATTGTTATTATCAGATTTATTTTCATTTTCTAAATTTTCTTCATTATTATTTTCAGATTTATTTTCACTTTCTAAATTATCATATTTATTATTTTCAGATTTATTTTCACTTTCTAAATTATCATATTTATTATTATTATCAGATTTATTTTCATTTTCTAAATTTTCATCATTATTATTATTATCAGATTTATTTTCATTTTCTAAATTTTCTTCATTATTATTTTCAGATTTAATTTCACTTTCTAAATTCTCATAATTGTTATTTTCTGATTTATTATTTTCATTTTCTATATTATCATAATTATTATTATTATCAGATTTATTTTCACTTTCTAAATTTTCTTCATTATTATTTTCAGATTTATTTTCATTTTCTAAATTTTCATCATTATTATTATTATCAGATTTATTTTCACTTTCTAAATTATCATTATTATTATTATCAGATTTATTTTCACTTTCTAAATTATCAGAATTATTATTTTCAGATTTATTTTCACTTTCTAAATTATCATCATTATTGTTATTATCAGATTTATTATCATTTTCTAAATTATCATTATATTCATTTTCATCAATTTTTTTTTTATTATCAATTTCAATATTTTCATAATAATTATAATTATTTAATTTTTCATCATTTTCTATATTTTCATTATTGCTTTTATTTTCATTATTTTCAATATTATTAGAAAATTCATTATATTCATTTTCATTACTTTTATCATCTTTATTATTTTCTTCTTTATTATTTGATTCATTAAACTCATCATCATTTATATCATTACTTTTATTTTCATTATCATTAAAATTATTATAATCATTTTCATTATTTCCATCTTGATCATTATTTCCATCATTATTATTTTCTTCTTCTTTGTTTGATACATTAAATTCATCATCATTATAATCATTATTATTATTATCGTTAAAATTATTATAATCATTTTCATTTTTTGGTATATTAAAATCATTATTTTTATTATAATCATAATTATTATTTTGATTATCATTATTCAAATATTCAAAATTATGTTGTTCATTGGATTCTTCTTCTTTTTTTTTTTTATATTCATTTTCTGCTTTATCAAAATCATCTTCTTCTTCATCTTCATATTGATTTTTATTATTTATATTATTATCCATTTCATTCACAAAATCATCAACAACTTTATTTCTTTCACTAATTGATTGATCTCTATTATTTTCTAGTTCATTTTTAATACTATTTTGATTTGAAATTTCATTTTGTGAAATAATTTCATCACCATAATCATAATCATCATTAGATGACATATCTATTGATTAATTTAATATTTTATAACTTTTTATTATAATTCATTAAATTTATAAATTACTATTTTTTTATATTATTTATATATTTATATAAATTAATTCATTATTATTGTCACATCTTCTTTTAATAATAACATTATTTCTGCTAATTTTATTTTTATTTCTTTTAATTTATTTCAATAATTTACTTGTAAATAATCTTCTTTTTTTAAATTATATTCTTTTAAATAGATTTTCTTTTAAATTTTCAAATTCATTTATTAATTCATTTACCAAAAATATTATTATAATTATATTATTCTTTCACCTGAAATAAAATATTTAAACAAAATTAATAGATAAAAATATTTACAATTTAAAATTCTTCAAACCATTTTGAATCAATATTTACATAAACATCATTTTTCCCTATTTTATTATTAATTTTTAAGGTTTGCATTTGTATAGTTTCAAATTTTTCATTTTCCATAAATAAACTAAAAGGAGAATTTAATATCATTAAACTTTGAGGATTATCTCTACTATCTTTATTAGGAATATAAAAAGGTTTTATTTTAAATTTCTTTAAATCATCCCAATGAAACCCTTTAAAAAAATTTTGATTTTGAACTTTTTCTAAAGAATTAATTCTTTGAGTAACTTTTTTACATAATAAACCAGAAATTAAAGTTTTAATTTCAAAAGGAGAATTAATAGGATATTCAGGTTCTTTCTCAATAATTTCTTTATAAATATCAATTAATTCAATTGCCTTATTTCCAAAAGGAAGAATTCCATAATAAATATAAAAAATACAAACTCCAATTGACCAATAATCACAAGGAAATGAATAACCTTTTCCTAATAAAATTTCAGGTGCTATAAAATTTGGTGTTCCAATAACAGTTTCTGAATAATTTTTTATTTTTCTTGAAGTACCAAAATCAATTAATTTTAAATAACCATTATTTGATAACATAATATTAGAAGGTTTAATATCTCTATGAATAATTTTTCTTTTATTTAAATATGATATTATTTCAAATAATATTGAACTATAAAATTTAGTCTCATATATATTTTCTTTATGTTTTCTCTTATCTAAATATTCATCAAAATTTTTACCAGAAATATATTCTTCAAGTAAAAAACACCAATTATCTTTTTTTAACGTTTTAACTAATTTAACAATAAAAGGATGATCTATATTTATCATTGTTTTTTTTTCATTTATTAAATTTTTAACTCCAGTTTTTTGTTTTTCTGCTGCTAATCTACTAATAACTTTTGCAGCATAAAAACATATTTTATTATGTACTAAACATACATTTCCAAATTTACCTCTTCCTAAATATGAAATATAATATAAATCATTTAATGAAATGTCATTATCTTCTAGTAACATTTTTTTTTTTAAAAAATCATTTGCATTTTGTTCTTTTAATATTTCGAAAAAATTATTTGATTTTATTAAATAACATGTTGTATTTTCTGCTGCTATAAAATTATTTATATTTGGTGTTTCATTTAATATTGATAATTCACCAAAACAATTCCCTTCATCATATACTCTTAATGTTTTATTATTTAATGGATCTTTCATTTTTACTCTTCCTTTTGATATTAAATAAAAAAAATTATTTTGGTCTCCATGTTTTATTATTAAATCTTTTTTTTGAAATTTTGCTTTTTTACATATGTTTGTATATGGAAAAATATCTTTATCTTTGAAATTTTCAAATATTTGCATTTTTGTTAATGAATTAAATGTTTCAAATTTTATTTTATTCATTGGAAATTCTTTCAAAATTAATTTTATATTTTTCCAAGAACATTCTAATACAAATGTTAAATTATTTTTACATAAAATATCATAATCTAAACTAATTTATAATAAAAAAAATATTTTACTCTTTTAATGAATTTATTAAATTTTCTCCTATCATTTCTCCTTTTGATAAAATTACTTTATTATTTTTAATTAATTCTCCATATAATACAATACATATTTTTTTATTTTCATAATTAGATTTTGATATTACAATATCATCTTTTTTATATTCATTAATATTAAAACCATTAAATAATTTTTTATAATTTTCAATTGTAGAATCTCCCATAAAAAGAGAAATGATATCAAGATTACAAATATTTCCAAAAAATAATGAAAAAAGTATTTCATATCTATAATTAATACCAATTGATTCAATAAAAGCTTTTTCTGAGAATAATAATACAATTGTATCTTCACTTTTATTTCTAATTTCTATAACTTGTCTATCATTATTTTTAAAAAAAGTAAAAATAATTCCTGCACATTCGCCTTTTCCTATTTTTAATTTATTATCTCCAACTTTAAAAATTTCACTTAATTCACCATTAATAACAAATAAAATATCTTTATTATTTTTAAAAAAAGGTTTCATATTAGAAAAAGAAGATGAAGTTTTTGAATTATATGTACTTGAAAGTAATACTAAACCATTTTTTGTAAAATGAAAAGTTTTAGTTAATGAAAATAAATTAATTAATTGTTCATTTTCTAAATTTTTAAAAAGATAATAATTCTTTAATAAATTTAAATTATCATGAATAATATCTTCAGTATTAAAAGTTGGATTATCATATAAATTATCTTTATATGAATTTAATAAACTTTGAAAAGTTTCATATGTAATAATATATAATTCAATTTTACTAATTGAATATGCATCATATATTCTTTTACAATTAAAACAAAATAATGCTAATTCACCAAAAGTTTCTCCTTTATTTAATATTAATTCATTTTCATTTTTCTTATTTTTTAAAACAACTTCTCCTGATTTAATAATAAAAAACATACTTCCAAATTCATTTTTTTGAAATATACAAGTTTTTTCTTCTATTTCTAATATACTCAAATTATTAATTATTTTTTTTAAAAAATCTATTTTATATTCCATAAAAATAGGATGTTTATAAAATAAATTTAATAAAAACTTTTCTTCATCTTTTGACATTTCACCAGCAGTAAAAACACATAAATCTTTATAATTATCTTCATGACTTTTTTTTTTATTCATTATTTTTTTTGGTTTAGAATATTCATCTATTGTTTCAATTGGTTTATCTATTATCATTTCACTATTTTCATCTTTATTTTTCTCAGTTAATTTTCTTAAAAGCAAATTTCTTCTTGATATATTTTTTGATAATACATGTGAATTTTTATCAAATAAAGTTTTTGCTCTTGAATATTTTGGTAATTTTATCCAATCAAATTCAATTTTTTTTAAAACTGGAGTTAGAGATTTATTACTTTCTATTTTTAATATTTTTATAATTTTCTTTGGATTTGTTATTAATTGTTCATTTTTTTTTACATCATCAGTTTTAATTTGATTATTAAATTTAGATTTTGAATCTTGAATATTTATTAAAAAATCACTTGTTACTATTATATTTTGTTGACTACAATTACAATAATTTTGAAAATTTCCTATGTTTCCCATCAAATATAAGAAATGTTATATTTTATTTAAAAAAAATTATTAATATTTAATACTTTTAATAAAAAATTTAAAAAAATTATAAATTTTAATATTTTTAATATTATTATTAAAATTGTTCTAAATAATAATAATAATTAATTTTTATTTCCCATCAGTATTAATATTTTTAATTTTTTTATAAATTTTAACAACTTTTGCTTCATCATTAAATCCAATATTTTTAGCTTTTAAACTATCGCTTAATTTCTCATTTTCCATTTGAGTTTCTTTATTAATTCTTTTCCCATCATCATTAGTACTAGCTCTAACTTTAGGTAAAACAGTTCTTTTTTTATTATATTCTTCACTAGTCATTCTCTTCTCATCATTTTCAACATCATCAATAGTAATATTATTAATATTAACATTATTACCATCACTTTCTTTTTTAACATCTAAACTTAATTTTTGTAACATTTTACTAAATCCATTTCCCATTCTATAAGGTTTATCAACATAATCTCTATTAGGATATTTATTCCAAGGAAGATATTCAAATTTATTAGTTAATTCTCCAAGATATCTTTCACAAGATGCACATTTATATCCTCCTACTGGTTTAGATGCTAACATCCAATTATCACCTTTTTCATTCTTTTCAATATATTCATTAATAAAATGTTTAATTTGAGTATCTAATAATTTCAAATTTTTCTGTGTATCAATTTTATCTGCAAATCTCCTTTGAGCTAATAATTTATATTCTTCTAATAAAGCTTTTAAAACTTCTTCTAAATTTCTTAAATCATCAATTGTTGATAATTTATTTAATAAAGGTAATATTTCATTGAAATTTCTTTTAAATTCATTACAATCATTTTGTAATGATAAAATTTGTTGATTTATAATTTTCATTGCATTTGAAAAGACTACTGGATCAACTCCTCCTTTTCCAGTTCCACCTCCACTTGAAGATGTTACTTTACTTCCTGCATCACTTTGTAACATTAGTAACATTCCTGAAAAAGATTCAATTTTCTTTGAAAAGTTTAATAAATCATTTTTTAATTTTGCTATTATTTCATCTTGTTGTTGTATATTATCTTTTATTAAATCTATTTCATTTTGATGATCATTTATTTTTTCTTTAATTGGTATAATGTCACTTTTTGTTAAAACTGATTCGAAATTTTGCATTATTTCATCTACTTGATTTTTTAAAGGATCCATGTTATATTTTTCTGGGAATGATTGAATTTCTCTTTGAATGTCATTTATTTTTAATTTATTATCATTTATTAATTTTAATATTTGATTCATTTGTTCTTTTGAAATTTGTGATTCTTTATCATCTTTTTTTTCTGTTTTTTTTTCTTCTTCTAATTCTTTTTTACTTTGATTTTTTTCTAAATCTGATATTTTATTAAATAAATTTTTATTATTGTTTTCAAAGGAATTAAATTTTGATATTAAGTCATTAATTCCTTTTTGATTTAATTCATTATCTGAATTTTCCTTTTTTTTTAATTCTTCTATATCTTTCTTCATATCATTTATTTCTTTTTTTATATTTGCAATATCTTTTTTATATGATTCATTATCTTTTTGTAATTCAATTATTTTCTCTTCTAAAATTCCTTTTATATTTTCATCTTCATTTTCAATTTCTTTTTCTTCATTTTCATCATTTGGAACTTCAGTAACTAATTTAAAATGTTTATTATTTAAATCTTCAATTTTTTTATTTAATTCTTCAATTCCATTTTTATTATCATCAACATCTTTTTTTAAAATTGTAACTGTGTCATTTAATCCAGTAAAATTATCTTTTAAAGTATTAGTTTTCTTATCAAGTGTTTTAATCCATTGTTCTAAAACATTCAAATTTTTCAATTTTTTATCAATATTCTTAAATTTTTCTTTAAGTTCTTTTCCAATTGAATCAGGTAATTCAATTTCTGGTTCATCATCTTTTTCAATTAAAGAATCAAAATTTGTATCACTAACATTTTGATTTATATTAATTCCTCCACTTCTTATTATTTTATTTATTTCATTTTGTTTTTTTGCCATTGATGTTAAAAGTTTACTTAATAATTCCCATTGAAATAAACAACTTAAATTATATTCTTCTCCATCAAATTTTAACATTTTTTTTTAATTTATTTTTTTAATTTAATTTATATGAATAAATGAAAGTAAATATGATTAATGCTAGAAAACACTTTTCTAATATTACTCAAATGAAATTGGGAAATATTAGAAAAAATAGTAAAAATAAAACTCCAGTTTATAAATCTGTGAATAATAATAAAGAAAATGATTCAATGTTAAATAATGATATTAATGAAATTTCTTATGGGACTATTATAAATAAAGTAATGGAAAATAATGAAATTGAAGAAAAACATTTCAATAATAAACCAAAGAAATCATTATTAAAGTCAAAAAGTAATACAAATATAAATTTAAATAATAATAATTCAAAAAAGAGTAGTATTAAATTAAATACAAATTTTTCAAATAAAAATGATGATATAGAAATTTTACATAATAATTTTTTGAATCCTGATAATAATGATAAAATACTTTTATCTCCTGTTGCGGGAAAAAATATTTCTATAAAAAGTAATTCTCCTCATGCAAAAGAATTTATTTATAATTTAGATATTTTAAATAATAAAAATAAAGAAAAAATTAAATTTAAAAATTTGAATAACTTAGATGAAAAAGAAGATGATGAAAATAGTGTAAAAAGGATTGACAATAAAATAAATAATTTTAATAATATTATATTATATAATGTTACAAAAAATAAAATAATAAATTCAAAAAAAAAAGTAACTTTTTTAATTGAAAATGAAAAAACAATTACAAATACTAATAAAAAATTATCAAATCAACAAATTCAATTAGATAAATTTGAAATTACAATAATGGGAATTAAAAAACCAAAATTTTGTTGTTTTTAAATTTTCATAATAATTTTTGTGAATATATTTATAAATGAAATTATTTCATTTAATTAATTTAAATATTAAATTATTGATATTAATAAATGAATCAAATTTTAATTATGATATATTATACATTTATTTAAAATATTAATGTATAGAAATCTAAAAATAAAATTGAATTGTAGAAAATAATATTAATTTAAATTTGATTATTTTTTTAATAAATAAAAATGAATATTTTATTTAAAATTATTCTTTTTATTTTATTTTTTTATATGCTTTAATATATATTCAAAATTTAAATTTATAAATATATAAAAAGTATATTTTATTAATTAAAAATTATTTATTTTTTAATTAAATTCTTGTAATTCTGATAATCTTGTAATTTGTGGATTTTTAGATTTTGAATCATTAGTTTTTGGATTTTGTTTTTTTAAAAGAGAAGATTCTTTTTTATTATCAATATCATCATAATAATCAGAATTATCATCATCATTATATCTCATAATAGAAATTTGAATAGTAAATCCAGAAATTAATGCAAAGAAAGCAATACAAAGAGTAAGAGTTGTTAAAATTCTTGTTCTTGAAGATAAATCATATAATGCTTTATAAACAATTTGAAGATCATTTTTAATAAAATTACAATTCATAAATGAAAATGGATCATTAATTGATGAAAATGATGTTGATGGGGATTCAAAAAAAGTACTAAAAAATGTATGAAATTTATTATATAATAATGAAGTTTCTCCTTTAATTTCATTCTCAATATATGAAGTAAAAGAATTATTAGTATTATTTAAATATTTAGTTAAATTATTTTTTATTTCATCATCAACATTTAAAGTTTTAACTTTATCAATATTATCATTAAATGTACTTAAGGAAAATTCAGTAGTATTAATTTTTTCAGAAAATTGTGAAATTATATAATATAATTGAAACAATGAATCACCATTCTGTGATTGTAAATTAAAATATAATGATAAATTTCCTGGATAAGTATTATTATGAAGACATTGTTTAATAAAATTTGTATAATTACCTATAATTATTGGTTGATCAGAATTAATATTTTCATAACCAAAAATATACATAATATAACCTATTCCATCTTTAATTCCAAAAGTTATCATTCCATAACAAGCTCCAATCATAAAAGATGTAACTGATAATAACATTATTAAATACCAAAATATCACAATGAGATAAAATAATAAGTTATTTTTTTCTCCAACAACATATCCAACTATAAATAAAATTTCAACAACTGAAAATGAGAACATAAAACTATATAATGTTTGAAAACATATATAAATGAATTTTTTCATTACAATTTTATAATCATTATATTTTTTAATAATTCTATCACCAAAATATGTAAAATTCTTTTTTAAAGAAGTAAAATTTGTTATTATATTTTTAATTGAATACTCATAATCAGGTTCAATTAATTTCATAATAGTATCATTTATATATTTATATATTGTTTCATATTTTGATACCTTATCTGAAATATTTTTCTCAATTGAAGAAATGATTTCTTTAATATCATCATTATCATTTAATTTATTTGTATTAATATAATTAGAAAGTTCTTTAATTGAATCATTAAGTTCAGTTTTATCATAAGAATAATTACCATCAATTATAAATATATTTTCTAAATAATTAAGTTGATAAATTGTTTGAATAATATTATCAAATCCAACCCATTTACTAATAGAACTATCATTTAAAAGTTGTCCATCATAAATATTATAATATAACCTTTCAATTGCACAAGTACTCCCATTTAAATTTTTTTTAAACCTTTCAGCATAAACAAAACCAGAAACACAACAAGCCAAAATTCCTAAAAGAAAAGTAATAGAAATAACAAGCATTAAATTCTTTAAACAAGGTTCACCTTCATTTGGATTATAACAACATTTAGGTTTACACCAACAAAAAGATAATACAATCCAACAAATTAAAGCAGCACCACCAATACCAACAAAAGTAAAATAAGGTCCTAATCTATTTACATATTGATTAATATATTTTCTCCTATTTTTTCCATGATTTTTTTCTAATTCTATTAAAGGATGAACACTATCTCTATTTATAAATTCATTAAATGTTATATTTTCTCCATTTACATAATATTTCATTAAATAACTTGGCCCTTTTTTACATGTTGATACTGATTCATCGTTTGTTTCATATGATGATGATAATTTTAGAAGTGTTATTATTATAAAGAAATTTAATAGATAGATTTTAATTTTCATTTTTTTTTTATTTCTTTTTTTTATTTTTTTTAATTTTTTTTCTTTTTTATTTTTTAATTTTGATAATTTATCAAATGCAAATAAATAATAATTATGAGTGTTGATACATTATGTGATTTCTTTTTATTTGTTTCTTCAAATAAAAAAACTATTAGTAATAAGAATTTAATGGACTTTTATAAATTTATTGAAACAAAATATCAATTATTTGATGAACAAAAAAATGGAAATTTTGAGTATAATAAATGTCAATTATTACATAATAGTTTAGAGGAATTTTTAAAAGATTTTCTTTTATTTTTTTATAATACATCAGTATTTGAAATAAATAAGACTCAAGAAAAAATTATTAAAAATAAAATAGAAGAAAAACAAAATATTGAAAAACAAAAAGATCAAGAAATATTGGAAGAACATAAAAATTCTTATCAATATCATTATAGAAAAAGTCTTAATTATAAAAAAATTCATCAAAATGTAACAAAAAAATGTTTATTAGATTTTCTAATTAAAGAAGGGTTAAATATTAATATATACCCAGAAAATTATATTGTATTTTTTCAAGAAAATGAAAAATATAGAATTATTATTCATAAATTTATTTTGAAAATGAAACCATTATTTGAAAACAAAACAAAAAATATTATAAAAGTTCAAAAAATGAATAAAAAAAGTTTTAGTAATCAAAATATTGAAAATTATAGAAAAATAAAAATGAATAACGAAATCATAAATTCAATCTCAAAAAAAGAATCATTAATTCAAAATAAAAATCAATTTATTAATATATTAAATAGAGTAAAAGTATGTAATTCAAATGAAGCAATTCCAAAACCAATGACAAGTAGAAAAAAAACATTTGAAAAAAAAAATGAACATTCAATAGAAGAAGAAGATATTCAAATTAAGATTGATGATAATAATATAATAAAAAATAAACAAACAAAATTAATTAAAATAAATAATCCAAAAATTAAAAAAAATAAAAATAAAACTAAATTAAATAATAAAATAGAAGGAGTATTTAATAATAATAATGAAAATATTAATATGAAATCCCCAGGAACACCAGAACATAAAGGAGGAGATATTAATCATGTAATGTTTGGAAAAACAGATTTTTCTAAAGAAATAATATTTGATGATATAATAAAAAAAACGGATAAAAGTGCAGATGATATTAATATTGAATCAAAAAGTATGAGAAATAAAAAAATAAAACATAATGATAAATATTTTAAAAATGGAGATCAAATTCAATGTGGATGTTATTTATTTTAATATAAAAAAACTTTATAATAAAATATAATTATAATAAATAAAAGAATATATAAATAATATAATACTTGATTTATATTATTTTATAATATTTATATTAATTATTATTCAATACTTAATGAAGTATTATTTTCTTCCTCAGATTCATCTGAATTATCTGTATAATCTGGGGAATTAGTTAATTCTTGAATTAGTTTTATTTTATTTTTTTCTTTTTGTTCAAAATTTTCAAATGTACTTTTAAATGATGATGAATCTATTACTTTTACTATTTCTGCTAATGATGATATTTCATCTTTTTTATCTGATAACATTTCTGCTAATATTAAATTTTCTTTTTTTTTATTTGATATTATTCTCTTTTTTCTTTCTAATTTTTCATTTATTTCATTTATATTATTTTCTAATTCTTTTATTTTAGATATTAAAAATTCTTTTTCTTTTTCACAATTTTGTTTTTTGAAATCTTCTTCTAATTTCATTTTGGATTTATTTAATATTGAAAAATCTTCTTGTAATTGTTTATTTTGTTTTATTTGTTCATCTAATTGTTTTTTAATATTTTCAATATATTCATTATTATTTATTTCATTATTATTTATATCATCTTTTATATGAGTTATATTATTTAAAGATTTTTGAAACTCACTTATTTGAGAATTTAATTCTTCAATTTTTTTATCATATGTTTTTTTTAACGATTCATTTTCAATTTGTAATTCTTCAATTTTAATATAATTTTCATTATTTAAATTTTTATTTTTTTCTTTTAAATTTTTTATCTCTTCTTTTAAATCATCATTTTCTTTTTTCATTTCATTATTATTCTTAATTTGATTATCTCTTAATTCTTCATTTTCTTTTTTTAAATTATCAATTAATTTTACAAAATTTTCTTTTTCTTCTTTTAAACTAATAATAACTCCTTTATATCTTTCAATATCAATTTTTAATTTTTCATTTGCAGAAACAGATTTTCTAATATCAGAAGTATAATTAGAAACTTGTTCAGATAATAATTTTATTCTTTTATCTTGTTCACTTTTTTCATTTTCCATTGAAGATATTTTTTCCATTAAATTATCCATTTCAAATAAATCATTCGCATCTCTTTGTGCCAATTGACTTCTTATATTTAATACTTGATTATTTAAATCAGATATTACATTTTCATTTTCTTTTATTTTAATTTGTAAATTCTTATTTAATTCTTCTTTTTCTTTTAATTCTCTTTTTAAATCAATCAATGAAATTTTTAATTGTGAAGTACTTTTTAAATGACTATTACTATTACTAGTATTTAAAGGCAAATTTTTTGATTTTAATCCAGTTTTAACTTTAATTTCTTTTTTATCAAGTTTTAATTGTTTAGGTTCTATTATAGTAGTTTGATTTAATTTATTATCATTTTTAGAAGATTCTCTAGTTTTTGATAAATTACTTTTTCTTATTAAACCACTTTCATAAATTACAGAATCTAATTTTGTTTTTATTTCATTTTTAAGTTTAAATTTTGGACCAACTGAAGATCTATGATAAGGAGACTCTGTAATTTGTTTTCCTTTAGCTGATAATCTTGGTTTTTGAGAATCAATTATTGGTTTATTTGTTGCTGATAATCTTGCTTTCTGTGATTCAATTGGTTTTTTATTTATTGCTGAAAATCTTATTTTTTGTTTTGGTTTTGCTGAAACTCTTGGAACTTCTATTCTTTCTTTTTTAGTACTCATTTTTTATATTTATTATACTTTTTTTTTTTGAGTAAAATTATTTAGAAAAAAATTGATAAAAAAAAAATAATTTTAATTAATATTAAAATTTAAATATTAATTTTTTTTGTTTTAGGCTTTTTTAATTAATTTATTTGAATTTCCAACTGAATTAAATCCAATATTATTAAGTGCATTTTTTAAATTTAAAAATTTAAAATGATTTCCCGGATTATCATTTATTTGATTTTGTTTACCAAATATTTGATTAACATTAATTTGTTTATTAAGACTATTATCATTATTTTGATAATGTATATAATTTGAATGAATTTTATTAGTATTAATAGCACTTTGTGGATAATTAACTTTATTTCCAATAGGAGGACCTTTTTTCTTATATGAATCATTTAAAAGAACTTTTGAATAATTATTATTTTTTCCTTTTGAATTAGATTTATATGAAGAAGATGGAATATAATTTGAATAAATTCCATTTGTTAATTTTGTTTTTATATTTGAATAATGAATTGAATCTTTTGTATTTAATGGTATTTTTTTATAATTTACTTTTTTTTGTATATCAACACTTGAAATATAATTATCTCTATCACTATTTAAATTTTTCCCTTTTGATTTAGATTTTGATTTTGAATTATATGAATTTTTAGAATTAAAACTATGATTAGCCATTCTAGTCATTCTTTCACTATTTGAATATATATTATTTTCACTTATATTATATGAATTTTTAATATTATTATAATTCATATTTTCTTTAATTGAATCAAAAACTTCAAGAGCATTTTTCATATTTTCTCTATAATTATCATTATCTCTATTATAAGTAAAATCAACAAAACAAATATCTTTTTTACTAGGATATTTTTCTTTATTAATAGGATAAAAAGGTTCATTTTCTTTAAAATCATCAAAATATTTAGTATCATAAATACTATCTAATTGTGGAATAAAAGGTGGTTTTTGTTTTTTAATATTATTCCAATCGACACCTTTAAAAAAAGGATGACTTTTAACTTGTTCAGCACCATTACCACCAAGTCTATATTCAACATCATTAATTAATTTAATTAAAATATCATAAGCTTCATTAGAAATATCAGCTTCTTCAGGAATATAAAAAGTATTTTTCCAATTTAAAATTTTTCTACAAGTCTCAGTTGAAGTTTTAGAAAAAAAAGGAGGAAAACCAATCATCATTTCATACATTATAACACCAAGTGACCACCAATCAACTTCAGGACCATAACCTTTTTGTTTAAATACTTCAGGTGCTATATAATCAGGAGTACCAACAGTAGAAAATGCATAAGCTCTTCTTTTATTTTTAGTCATTAATTTAAATTGATTAAATTTAGAAGCATATGAATTAAAATTATTATTATTATTTAAATTTGAATTTAAATTATTATTATCAATATTATTATCATAAAGTGGAAATTCCATTCTTTTTGATAAACCAAAATCACTTAATTTAATATGACCATCTTTTCCAATTAAAACATTATCTGGTTTTAAATCACGATGAATACAATTTAATTTATGAACACTTTCAATACATAATACTAATTCAGCTGCATAAAATTTAGCATCTAATTCAGGAAGAATATCTCTATCCATTAATAATGACATTAAATCACCTCCTGGTAAATATTCCATACCCAAATATAAATATTTATTATCTTGAAATGAAAATTTTAAATTTACAATCCAATCATTTTTTGCTTCTGATAATACTTCTCTTTCTGCTCTAACATGTAAAATTTGATTTTTTTCATGCATTTCTAATTTTTTCATTTTTTTTATTGCAACTATGTCATTTGTTGGAATGTATTTACATACTCTTACTTCACCAAATGCACCTTGACCTATTATTTTTATTGGCTCGAAATCAAAAATTGAAAGTTTTTGTCTTTTTTTTCTTAAATTTTCTCCTTCTTTATGTAATATTTCATCTTTTATTTTTGATACTTCTTCATCGGGTAAATTTAATTCTTGCATTTTTGACATTATTTCTTCCCAATCTATTATTCAAAAATTAAATTTAAATTTTACCTTTTTTTTTAATTGTTTCTTCTTCTTTTTTTAAACGATATTTTTTTTCTATGTATTCTTTACCCACTTTTACTCTGTTGTATGTTATGTTTGAAATCTTTTTTTCTCTATATTATAGTTATTTTAGTTTTTATTTACTTTAATGCATCTTCTAGTGATGTGAAAGGAACTATTTCTATCATTTTTAATTTAATTTTTTAATTTTAATTTTAAAAATTAAATATGTTATTAAATGTAAATATTTTTTTATTTTAATTTTTAAATTTATAATTTAAAAAGCATTTAAAAAAAATACTTTTTTTATTTTTTATTATATATGATATTATTTACTTATTTAAATATTTATTGTAAATATAAAATAACAATTTATAAATGAAAAATTAATCAAAATTTAAACTTTTAAATTTATTATATAATTGAATGAAAAAGAAATTTTAATAATTATATTGAATTAAGAAAAAATATTAATGGAAATATAAATCTAAAAATTTAAATTATTTAAAATAAATAAAAATAAAATGTCATCAAATTTAAAAGCTAAATTAGGAGATTTAGATTTTTCCGATTATAACTTAAAAGAATTAGTAGAGAATAAAGAATATAATAATGTAATTAAAAAAATACATCCAATAATATGTGAAATGGATCCAGAACTTTTTTCTTATTGTCAAGATAAAATATCAAATATATATGATAAATATTTAAATGTTGAAGGACAACCTAATTATGAAGAAGCTGCAAAAATATTAAAAGCTGATATGGAAAAGGATAATGGACCAACATGGATTTGTATAATTGGACAAGATTTTTCTTTTAATGTTAAATGCCAAAAAGAAGCTTGTTTATATGGTTATCTTGGTCATTTTGGAGTTCTTTTATTTAAATGTTAAATAATATATGAAACTTCTAAAATTAATATTATAATTTATTATAATTATTATATTTTTTTTCCTTATATTTTATAAAAATTATTTTTAAATTGAATTATGAAAGTGTTTAATTAAATATTATAAATGGACGAAAAAATAAAAGAAAAAACCAAATTTTTTTTACATGTTTCAAATAATATTACAAAAAAATCTTTTTTTTTTTGGTTAATTATGATTTTAAAATTTCTTCCATTATTTATTGTTACACATGATTGGAATATTAAAAGTAAAAGAAGTATATCTTATTGGGTTAGAAAATTTACATTATGTGAAATATTATCAAGTTCAAATAATTATTATATATACTTATCATTAATAATAATTTTATTTATAATTTTACTGACTTTATATTTTTTTGGAATATTTTAAAAAATTATTCTCAAAAGAAAATTATTATTAAAAATATTTTCATTTTTTTCATTCTATATTTTTTATGCATTTAATCAATATATTTATTCTATTATTTCAGAATTAATATTTAATGAAAAATCTAAAGATTTAGATAAAGGCTTTTATTATATTTTAATAATAATATGTATTATTATAATATTAATGATAGTTTATCAAAATATTATTATTTGTACTATTTTTGTTTATATTCCAATTTTTATTGGTAATAATACATTATTTATTAATCCTTTAAATAAAATTCATTATTCAACTGCTCTTTTATCTTTTATTCAAGGATGCATTCAATTAGAATTCAATTTGTCATTTAATGAAATGATGATAATTAAAAATATTGTGAGATTCCTTTTTGTATTATATTATTTAAATGATTGTTTTAATTTTAATAAATATTATAATAAATTTAGTATAGAGTTCTTCAAAAAATTTATGTTGACTTTATGTTTTTTTTCATGTTTAATTGAATGGTTATTTTATTATGATCATAAAAATAAATTAATGATTCTTCAAAAAGATTTAGGAATACTATTTTTCAAATTAATAATTGAAATTAATTTATCTTTTATATTTCTTTTTATTTATGATTATTTTGAGAGTAAAACTATGATTAAAAAAATTTCAACATTTCATTCTAAAAATTTAAGAAATTTTGATTATAATATGGTAAATTTTTTCAATATTCTTTATTATGATGAAAGAAGAGATTTATTAAAAGATATTTTATTAAAACTAAATCAAAATTTACAAAAATTAGTTCATAATCCAAGATGTCGTGATAAACAATGTTTTTATTGTTATAAATATACATATTATCAATTCAATTTGGAAATGGAAATATATCTTGAAAGAAAGAAAAACAAAGAAATGACACTTTTACAAGAACATTTCCCTTTATTATATCAATTTTTATTTAAAGAAATTTCATTACTTTATGACTCATTTCAAATAACAGATAGAGATAAAAGTGTTCCTAAATTATTTATAGTAATAACTTTTTATCTGTTATTTGAAAGAAATTATGTTAAATGTTTATATTTAATAGAAAAAACAAATTCAATTAATAATGGAAGTAGAAAATGTATATATTGTTATCAAATAGAATTTTTAATAATTACAATATTATCTTTTTATAAAAAAAAAGAACATAAAACTTTGAATTTATTAAGTTCAAATAATGATAATATTAGTAAAATTATAATTGCTGAAGATTTAATTAAATCATCTTTAAATAAAATAAAAGATATAATGATTACATTTAATAATGAAATTGTAACTTTTTCAACTTTTTCTAAAATAATATTTAATTTTATTCATGAATATAAAATATTAACTTTTAGAATTAATTCATTATTTGAATCAACAAAATGTAATATTCCTTATTCAAAAGAGCAATTTTCATTATATTTTGAATATGTTTATGGAGAAGTTCCACAAAAATTAAATTCTTGTTTTGAAAAATTTTTTTCTTTACAAAATAGTTCTTTAATTGAAATTTATATGAAAGATACATATTTACTTTTATTTAAAGTTAAATTTTCAATAAAAGATATAAATCTACAAATTAAATATGCTTCATCAGAATTAATATCAAAATTAAGATATACTTCAAATGAATTTAAATCTTTAGATATAAAATCACTTTTTGCAAAAACATTTTATAAATCATATAAATATACAATCTCAGATTTTTTAAGAAATGGAAAAGATATAATTAAAATAAATAATTTTTGTCTTTTAGATAAAGATAAATATGTTATTCTATTTGATATTGAAGGAATTTCTCTTTATACAGGTTTAGGAATGGTTCTTTTTCTTAAATTAAAACCTGCAAAAGAACAATTATTTTTAAAATCAGTTAAAGATAAAAATAAAAAAGAAAAAAGTGATAATAATAATAATTATAAAAATTTATATGGTTCATGTTTATTATTTACTAATAATAGTGGAAGAGTTGTTTCTTTAAGTAGAGGATTTGAAGATTTCTTTCATTTAAAATATGAAGTTTTAAAAGATAATAGAATTAATATTAAACAACTTTTTAAAATAGAAAAATTAGAAAAAAAAGGAAAATTAAAACAAGAATTAATAGATATTTATAATAATATTATTGATATATTTAATGAAAAAATTGGATTAATTGGAGAAGATGCTTTTTCAAAAGCAATTATTGAAATTAAAGAAGTTAAAGAAAATATTTCTCAATCTAAAATAAATTTTAGAACATCAATTTATTATGAACAAAGAGAAATGATAAGAGAAAATTTTCAAAAAAAAATATATTACTTATTTTTAATAGATATTTCAGCTAAAGGCACTTCAAAAAAATCATTGGCAAATCCATTATATGAACAAATGATGCTTGAAACATTAATTAGTAAAAGTAATGATTCAGTTATATATAATGAAAGTACAAATAAAATTATTGATAAAATATTTCATACTTCATTAAATCAAAAAATATTATATTCAAATAAATTATCATATTATATACTTAAAAAGTATTTTAATACAATTATTAAATCAAATAATGAAATAAAAAAAGAAAAAGAACTTAATGAAACTTTAGAAGATGGAAATAAAAAAGATATTAAAGAATTTTATGATAATATTTTAAATGAAAATGAATTAAATTCTACAAATGACAAAATTGATGTGAATAAATATTTTTTAATTAAAAAAAATAATTTTATAATTAGATATTTAGTATCTGTATTATCTTTTATTTTTCCATTATGTTTTATATTTATGATGATATATAAATTAAGAAGTTTAGCAGATCAAGAAAATTATTTTAGAGGACATATAAATTTTGAAATGGTTGGTTTAACATTAATGGATGTATTATCAAAAGTTATTTTTATGCAAATTCAAGGAAATAATTTACAACCTAAAATATTAGAAAATTATTTTAACAATTCATTTGAATTTCATTCTCAAAAATTAATAAAAAGAATATATGATTACAATTCATTTTTTATAAAATTTTATCAATTTTATACAGGAAGAGTAGTAGGAACAGATCCTTATTTTTTTAGTTTATATGAAAAAGAAGTTTTATATAAAATGCCAGATTTATTAGGAAATAAAATAGAAACAAAAGCACAAATGGCATCAATTCATTTAACTGAATTATTATCTTTAACAATATTAAATGGTCCTATACCAATTTATTATAATAATTCAGAATATTATTATACACAAGATATGGTAAAAAAAGTTAATATTACACCTTTAGATTATTATTATTGTGCTTCTGGTTATGTTGGTTTTTTAATTAATTATTTAGCTAGTTATAAATATTATAATAATGAAATTACTAATTATTATGGAACTAAAGCTTTAGATTGGAAAATTATTTCTCAAAGAGGGATTACTAGAACTATTGTTGTTTTAATTTTTGTTTTTATTTTTTATATTTTAATTTGTTTTTTTATTTTTTATTTTCAAGCACAAAAATTATTTGCCAGATATTTTATTTGTTTTACTCAATTAAGATTTTTTAATGATTATCTTTATAAGAAAACTATTTTAATATATGATATTATTGATAATCATCAAACTAATTCAAAAACAAAAGAAATATTATCTAAATTAGAATTTGAAAATGAATATGAACAAATATCAACTGTTAATCATATAATATCTGGAAAAGTTGATAACTTTAAACAAATAAAAATAAAATCTTTTTCAATTAAATATAGAATTCCATATAATGAAATGATATATGAACCAGGAGAGAAGAAATTACAAAAGAAAAATGAGACAACAATAATAGCATCATTATTAAAAGGTAATTCTTCTAAATCTATAACAAGTCCTATTAAAAATCAAATTTCAATTTCAATTCCTAATATAACTAAAAGAATAAGTCATGTTGAATCAAGAAATCAAAATGTTGATAATTTAATGTCAAGTTTTACAAATGATAAAAATAGAAAAAAAAGTAAAGGTAAAACAACAATAATTACAAAAAATTTATCATCAAATACAACAAGAACAAATATTACAAATACAACATTTACAAGTAGTATTAATTTAATGAATGTTCGTTCAAAAAATAAAGATATAAAACCAACTGGAATGTTAGGAAATAGGTTATTATCAAAACCAATAATATATTTACATTTATTTTTAACTTTATTTATTTTAGGTATTTTTCTAATAAATTTTACAATAATTTATTATTTTCATTCTTTTGGTTTAGTTGATAGTTTTATTACAATTATGTCTACTTTTAGATCTTTATTTGCTGAAATTAAATTTCCAAATGAAATGTTATTAGATTTTTTAATGTCTATTTTAAGAAATGAAGAATTTTATACTATATATCAATCAACACCTTATTCTGAAATTTGTGGTCAATTAAAATCACAATATGAGGAAGGTGTAACACATCATGAAATGTTTTTAGAATTAAGTCAATGTTGGCCTGAATTTAAACCTACTGTTGATACATTAATTTTAGGAGTTGCTGATAAAAGAATGAAAAACCTTATTAATTTTCAACATTATACTGAAGGAAGTTATTTCTGTGAAAATTATGCTACTTTTCTTTCAAATAATAAAAATGATAAAAGATTAAATGATATTAAATTATTAGAAGATTTAACATATGAATCAATTATAAATGAATGTAGAAATATTGGACATGGATTAAATAATGAAGGTTTTCAAACAGTTTTAGTAAGTATGTATAATACATTAAATATTTTATATAATGAATTTAAGAATAAAGAAAATAGAACTGCTGAATATAATATTCAAATGTTAAATAATGATAATTTTGTTATGATGCAATTAGAAACTTATTATATTTTTTCAAAAATGTCTATTTGTTATTATTTAATAATGAATATTGATTTGGAAAATGCCCATCATTTAGCATTAAGAGATGAATTTATATTTTTATTTATTCAATTATTAATAATTATTATTGCAATTTCTATTTATCTTTATAATGTAATAAAATATGGAACTGAAATTATGTTAGTACAATTTTTTAATAAATGTATATTACATATGATACTTTTTAAATGAATCATATTAAAAATTAACATAAAAGATATTTTTAATAATATAAATAATTGAGTTAAAATATCTTAAAATCTATTTTATAATATTATAATATAATTAAATAAAATTAAATGAAATAAAAGTAAATATTTTTTCATATTAAAAAATTAAAATTAACCCTAAAAAAAAAAATTAATAATTTTTTTCACAAATAGCTTTAAGAATTTTTTGATACATTCCACTAGTGTCATCAACAACATCATCAACCATTTCTTTTCCAACAAGAGCTTTATATTGAATTCTCATTTGAGGAATATCAAGTTCTTCTCTTGAAACTAAAATTCTAACTAACATTTTATCATTAGTTCCTAATCCCTTAACAGCTTTATTAACTCTACTAGCAAAATATTCAGAAGGACAAATAATACCATCTAAAATTGTTTGTAAAGCTTTTTTAAAATCTCCTGAAAATTCTTTTTCAACTGCAACTTTAAGTGATTGTGATGTTAAGTTTATATAATGATTATTTATACTATATAATTCAGCTGGTGATGATATAGCAAAAACTTTTCTAAATAATGTTTCATCAGTTCCTAATTTTCCTTCTCCTCCTTTATATAAATCTTCAGCTATTTTTTTACATTCTTCTTCATTTTGTCTTGGATTTTCACTTCTATTACATTGAAGAAGAGATATTAAAATTTTTTTTAAATCTCCACTTGTTTCTTTTTCAATCCATTTTTCTAAATCTTCTTTATATAATTTTTTAAATTCTTCTTTAACACCTTTTAAAAAGAAATTTGGTCTTGTGCAAATTATTTCAATGATTGTATCTTCATCAGTTCCTATTCCTTTCATTGCTTTATATAAACATTTAGCATCAAAAACTGTTGGAGAATCATATAAACCTATTATTGTTTCTCTAAAATTTCCACCTAATTCTTTATGAAAATCTTCTTGAAGATCTCTTCCAAAACACGTTTTATATATTTCTTTTAAACCCTGTCTATCTCTTTTTGTATATTTTAATGTTATATTAATAATTCCTTGTTCTTTATCACTTTTACCTTTCAAACAATCTCTTAATAATTGAGCATCAGCTTCAAATATTTTAGGATCTGGTCCAGGCATCATCATTTTCTTTTTTATAATTTATTTTTTATATACTATTAATAATATTATTTAAATAATAAATACCTTTCTTTAAATCCAGATAATAAAAAAATAAAAATTAAAAATAAATGGTAGACATTCCAGCATTAAGAAATGAAGTAAAAGTCTTAGCAGAAAAAGCAGTAAACGCAGATAAATGTGAA
>JAJMZS010002960.1:0-99616 GCA_023807205.1 Isotricha prostoma | reverse complement strand
CTCCTCAATTTATTGAAGAAGATCATCCAAATAGACAAAAAATGATACAACAATTAGAAAATTGTTTTGGTGATTTCTTAGCAGAAACAACAGAATTTAAACATCATACAATAAAATATTATATAATGGATGGTAAAAAATCATCATGGGATCCATTAAAACACATTCGAAGAAATTTAAGTCCAAAAGTATGTTTATTCTTTGACGAAAATCGTTTTGATCCAAAACAAATAACAAATTTATACGAAGCATTTAAATGGTATATTTCAGAATATGGTAACACATGTCACATGACAATAATATTTAATACATTTGTATTATATTCATTATTTAATCAAATAAATTCTCGTGTAATAAATGATAATTTCAATATTTTATATAGAATTTTAGATAATTGGATGTTTCTTACTGTAACTGGAGTTGAATTATTAATTCAAATATGTATTGTTCAATATGGAGGTCTTGTTTTTAAATGTAGTGTTGATGGTTTAACTACAAGTCAATGGATGTGGTGTTTAGGAATGGCTTCAATTACTTTTGTTGTTAGTTTTCTCATGAAATTAATCAAATTTGAAAATTTATGTATGAAAAGTCAAGATAAAAGTTATAAGAAAAATGCTTTTGGAGGAAATGATCCTTATTTAAGTAGAAATTTACTTAATGATGATAAAGATGATATTGATAGGGCTTTAGAAGTGGAAATGGCACATATGGGAGGTGCTTCCAGTGCTCAGGATTTTTTTTCTAATCCTATGTCATCTTAAAAACAAATATTTTTTTATCTTTTATAACTTTTTATTTTAGTTAATTTTTTTTTGGTTTGATTATTATTAATATTTTTTTAATTTAATCTGAATAGAATTTTAAATTTATTTTTTTGGTTTTTTTTATGAGATGAAAAAAAATATTGTAAAATATATTTTTAATTCCTTTAAAATTTTTATAAATAATTATTTATGGAAACTCCCGAAGATTATGGTGAAGATGAAATGAATGAAATAAATGATATGAATGATACGAATGATAATCTAGATACAGTTAAATTCATAGAATATTTAAAATTACCAATAAAAGAAATAAAAATGGAAATATTGAAAAAAAATAAAGAATTATTAAAATTAAATGAACAAAAAGAAGAGTCAAAAACAAAATTAAATGTAGTAATAAAAGATTTAAATGAATTAGTATCTAAAAATTCTGAGATTTTATGTCAGAAAGATCCAGATTTATATATAATATCACAATTAGAAAGAAGATTTGGAATTAAAAATAATCATTTACAAACATCTAAAAAAATAAATAAAACATTTAAAATTCAGTATAAATCTATGTCAAATAAGATTAATAATTTTTTAGATCCTGAAAAAATTAATTCATTTGAAAATGAAATTGATATGCTTAAAAAGAATAATTTAGAAATGAATATTAAAATAAAAGAATTAAAAGATCATAATTTAGAAAATACAAAAAAAATAGAAATTTTAAGAGATAATCAAAAATATAAAGAAAATTTAAAATCACATACTGATGAAATTAAAAGTTTAGGAAGTAAAAAACATGATTATTATGTTAAAATAAGTTCAAATAAAAAAAGTTTAGATAATATTTTACAAGAAAAACAAAATTTAATACAATTATATAATGAAAATATAAAAAAAACAAAAGATGGACATTTAGTATCTACAATCAATTTTTGGTTAGACTTAATTAAAAGTGATTTAGAAGGAACACAAGAAGATATAATTAAAAAAATAGAAAATAATCAATCAAGAGTAGTAAGAGAAGTAGATAAAAATTCAAATCATAATACAATTATAAATCCATTATATTTACCAATAATAAGTGCATATAGTGGAAAAAGTTCAAGTATAGATAAAAAAAGTAATTTAAAAAAAAATCATAATAAAAAACATAAAAATATAACAATAAATATAAATAACATAAATGCAAGTAAAATATATTATAACAATAAAAGTTATTCATCAAGTAGAAAACATTATAATAAAACAGATGGAAGTGAAAAATTAAAAAAAAAACAAAAATTATTGATAAATAATAAAGCAAAAAATGTTATAAATAGAACTGATTCTAATTCTTTAAATAATATTTCATTTGAATATGAAATTACAACTGATAATGAATATAGAGAATTATTAAATAAAAAAGATGAATATGTACAAATGATTAATAAATTAGAAGAATCTATTAAAGAAGCTAAAAAAGTTACAGTTAAAAAAGCTCAAAATATATATAATATAGTAACTAATAATTCAAATAAATTAGAAAGTATAAAAAATGATAATGCTCTTATCGAAAAAGAGATTGAAAAATTAGAAAAAGTTTATCAATTAACTAAAAAGAAAATTGAGATTGAAAATAAAATACAAGAAAATGAAATAAAAAAAGCAAAACAATTAGAAATTGAAAGAGAAAAAAAGGAAAAAGAAAAATTAAAAATGCTTCATGATAATAATTCTGGTAAAAATATAAGTAAAAAAAATCTTGAAATTCAAATTCCAAATGAAGATTCTGAAAATAAAGATATAAATGAGATACCAGAAAAAGAAAAAATCGAATTAGACAAAATTCCTGAACCAAAAACTCAAGCAATGATAGATAGAGAAACAAGATTACAAGAAATTAGAATAAAATATTTACAATTAGATAAAGGAAAAAAACAAAATGAACACAAAATTGAAGAAGATGAAGAAGAAAATGATAATATAAGTAATGAAGAAAATGATAATATAAGTAATAATGAAAATGAAAATATAAGTAATGATGAAAATGATAATATAAAAAATGATGAAAATGATAATATAAATGATATAAATAATGACGAAAATAATGAAATTGAAAATGAAAATAAAGAAGAAGATAAAGAAGATATTCAAAATATAGATGAAAAAAATATTACAAACAACGATGAAAAAAAAGAAGAAGAAGAAGTAAATATTAATAGTCTTAATGAAGAAAAACAAGAAGAAGAAATAGAAGATAATAAAGAAATCATAAATAATAAAGAAAATGAAGTAAATGAAACTGAAGAAAAAAAAGAAGAAAATAAAGATATAAAAGATGAAATAAAAGACATTATTATTGAAAATAATGAAAATAATAAATAAAACTAAGAATAATAAAATATATAATAAATAATTAATATTTATAAAAAAAATAATATTTTATTTTATAAAAAATTTATTAAAGTTAAAGTAATCTAAAATAAGTATAAAAATGTTTTAAATACAACATTTTTTATTTTTCCTTTTCCTAGCATCTTCATCAAATAATAGAGTTTTTCCATTGTTCCTAATATACCTATCTTTATTATTAACTTCTTCTTTTTGTTTTTCTACAATTTTATAAGTTAATCTTTCAAAAGCTAATGCAATATTATTTCCAATTTTAGCACTACATTCAAAAAATAAAATTTTATATTTTTCAGCTAATTTTTTCCCTTCCTCATAATCAACTTTTCTTTCTTCATTTAAATCACTTTTATTCCCAATTAATAAAATAATACAATCAGGAGGTGCAGTCTCAATAACATCTTTAATCCATATTTCTGCTTTTAAAAATGAATTTTTATTACTTATATCATAAAGAATTATAGCTCCATATGAATCAGTATAAAATTGTCTTGTTATAGTTCTATATCTTTCTTCTCCTACAGTATCCCATAATATTAAATGTGTTAGGGTTGAATTGTCTAATCTTATTGTTTTTTTATAATTTTCTGCTGTTAATGTACTTTTTACTTCTGATTTAAAATCATTATTTACGAAACGTTGTAAAAATGATGTTTTACCTACTGAAATTTCACCTAAAATTATTATTTTAAAAGTATATTGAATTAAATTATTTGATTTTAATTTTTTAGAAACTTGAATTTCATCTTCAAAATCTAAAGGATTTTCTAATAAATTATCATCTTGTTTTACTTCTGTAAATCTATTATTATAATATTGAGTATAATTTGAATTTCTGTTATCATCATCTGTTTGTTCAATTAAATTTTCTATATTATTATCTATTTTTTTGTCATCATCTTCTATATGTTTCATTTATTTTTTAAATATTATTTATTTATTAATTAATATAAATAAATTTATATATTTTTAATTGTTTGATAGTTGAATAAATATATATATTTTATAGTTGCATTAAACACAAATTTATTTTTTTATTATTAATACAATAGGATTTTAATCCATAAAACAAAGTTATTAAATATTGATGTTTTTTATTCATAAAATAATTTTACTACTCTAACATAAAAAATAATCTATATTTATAAAAGATAAAAACAAAAAAAAAAACAAAATCAATTCAAAAAAAATTAATTATTTTTGACAATTGATTTTTTTCAATTAATTTTTTTAAAATTGTATTTTTCCTATTAGTTCGACTCTGATTAAATGAATGTGATTTCATTATATCATCATTATATGATTTTATATAATAATTATTATTATTAACAAAATTATCTTCAGATGAATAAGAACATAATGAAAATGGAACAATTTCTTCTTCATCACCAAAGATAATTTCTTTTGGTTTAATAATAGGAACAAAATTTTTTGGAAGATCTGAAACATTAACTGAATAATTTCGATATATTCTTATATTGATTTCATCAAATTGATTATCTTGATTAGTTTCATAATTATCATAAGAATGAATTGTAGTATCTTCCATAATAATACTAAAATAATTTTAATAAATTAATTAAATAAAATAAAAATGTATAATTATAGATTATTTTATTATCGAATATTAAATTAATTTATTTAATAATTTGAAAAAATACTTCTTTTAATTTTTAGTTATATTAACATTTTTAACTTAATTAAGAGTCAATAGAAATTAAAAATAATAATTAATAAAGGAAAAAATAAAATTAATAATTATATATAAAATTTATAATTCGAATAATAAAATATCCACTAAGCTTTAAGAAATATATTTATAAAAAAATGAAAAAACTTTCTATTCAAATTTTATAACAAAAATTATTTTCAAATATCATAAAATATATTATATATTTATAATAATATCAAAGTAAAAAAAACTTTAAACATAAAACATTTATAAAAAAAATGGGATGTACTTGTCAAAGAAATAATACAATTAAAAATGATAAACCAAAAACATTTTCAGAAACACCAGAAACAAGATCAAGAAATTCAATAAAAAATAGCAATTTTAAAAGAGCAAAAACAGTAACAGATGAGGAAGAAATATTAATTTTTTCAGAAATGTTAGTAAATGAAAATAAAGGAGATGTATTAAAATTTTATGTTCCAATGGAGACAATAGGAGAAGGATCATTTGGTAAAGTATTTAAAGTAAAACAAAGATCAACAGGTCATACATTTGCAATGAAATTAGTAAGTAAAGATTCAGAATTAGGTAATAAAAATTTTTTAAATGAAATTTATATATTAAGAAAATTAGACCATCCAAATATATTAAAAATATATGAATATTTTTCAAATGAAAAATATTGGTATTTTGTAATGGAATATGTATCAGGAGGAGAATTATATGAACAAATATGTAATATGCAATATTATGATGAGAACACAGCAGCAATTATAATGAAACAAATATTTTCATGTGTATCTTATTTAAATCAAATGGGTATAGTTCATCGAGATTTAAAACCAGAAAATATGATGATGACAAATAAAAAAGATTATTTAGAAATAAAATTAATAGATTTTGGTACAGCTACATTATATAAAAAAGGTAGAAGATTAAAAACAAAAATAGGTAGTCCATATTATATAGCACCAGAAGTATTAAAAGGAAATTATGGTTTTGAATGTGATTTATGGTCATGTGGTGTAATATTATATGTTTTATTAGTTGGTTATCCACCTTTTGATGGTAAATCTACAAATGAAATATTTCAAAATATAACAAAAGGTTATTTTAAAATTTCTGGTGATGAATGGGATAATATAAGTGATGATGCAAAAGATTTATTAAAACAATTATTACAAAAAAATCCATCTCAAAGAATAACAGCAGCAGATGCTTTAAAACATAATTGGATAATTAAATATTCAACAATGAAAAAAACAGAAAATAATAATTTTAATAAAATTTCACTTAAAAATTGTTTACAAACTTTTTCCTCAAAACAAAAATTACATCAAGCATCAGTTGCTTTTATAGTTCATCAAATGTCAAATACTAAAATGGTACAAAAATTAACAGAAATTTTTAAAGAATTAGATGAAAGTGGTGAAGGTTTATTATCAATGGAAGAATTAAAGAAAGGTTATAAAAAATTTTTTACTGATTCTTTAACTGATAGTGAATTTGATGAAATTATGAAAACTATTGATCAAGATAAAAGTGGTCAAATTTCTATTGAAGAATTTTTAAGAGCTACTGTTAATTATGAAAATTTAGTTACTGAAAAAAATTTAAAATATGCTTTTGATTATTTTGATAAAGATCATTCTGGTTTTTTATCACCTGATGAAATTAGAGAAGTTTTAGGATTAAATGATGAAAATGAAGAAACTAATAAATTAGTTAATGATATTATTAAAGATGTTGATATTAATGGAGATGGTCAAATTAGTTATGAAGAATTTAAAACTATGATGAAGAGAAATCAAAATTTAATTACTAAACAAGCTCAGAATTATTAAAAGAGGGATTTTATTTTATTTTATTTTTTTTTGGTATACAACCTATTTATATTTTTGTACATAGAATTTGAAAGTTTTATTTTGATTTGATGGAAGCATGCCAAAAAATTATTATTTATAAATTTAAATTTTTTAAGTAAAATAAATTGAAATTTTATTATATAAAATTACTTAAAATAAAATTTTTTTTATATTGAAAACATTTTATTTTTTATTCTAATATTTTAAAATAAAAATAAATATTTTTTTATATTGGTTAAAAATATTAGAATATTTATTATTTAATGAATTATGTCTATTATATTATTTTATCTTTAAATAAAATTTTTAAAATTTTTTTTTTAAAATTTTATTTTGAAAATATTTAATTCATTGATTTACCCTTTTTATAAGTTTTAATAAAGAAAATATATTTAATAAATGAGAAATAATTAATTTTATAAATTCAAATTAAAAATAAAAATAAAAGAATAATAAACAATAATACATTAAATAATAATTATTTAAATGAAAATATTTTTAATTCCATTTTATATAATATTAATATATTCATTTTCAATAGATAAAACCAATAAATACATATTAGATTCAAATGGTAGAGCAACAATATTTCATGGAGTAAACATAGTATATAAACTCCCACCATACATTCCAAAAACAGATAAATTTGATCCATATTTTTCCTTATCAAAAGAGGATATTTCAATAATGAAAAAATTAGGATTTAATTTAGTAAGATTAGGAATAATTTGGGAATCAGTAGAAAAAAAAGAAGGAATATATGATATGGAATATTTAAATCAAATGGAAGAAATAATAAATGAATTAGGAAAAGAAGGTATATTTACAATGATAGATGCACATCAAGATGTATTCAGTAGAACATTTTGTGGTGAGGGCGTACCATATTTTTATACTGAAAAATTAAATTATGATAAAACATGTAATGGAAATTTTTTATCTAAAATTTTTGGTTATTTAAAATTATGTATTCCAATGAAAGATTTTAATTTCAAATATGATAAAAATAACTTACCATTAATTGATGATTGTAAAAAAAATGGTTTTGAAAAATATCATTATACACCAGAATTTACAACAGCATATACAAAATTTTATGATAATGAAAATAATATTCAAGATAAATTTATTGAATTTTGGAAAATAATAGCAAAAAAATTTAAATCAAATAAATATATTATTGGTTTTGATTTATGGAATGAACCATTTCCAGGAGGAATGTTTCAAGATTTAACAAAAATAATACCAAGTAATCCAGATAAAACTCAAGTAATTCCTTTTTATAAAAAAGTAGATAAATCAATTAGAGAAATTTTCCCTGATTATATTTTATTTTTTGAAAATACTTTCTTTCCAGATACATTACCAATTTTTAATGGTCTTCATTTAGGTTCAATTAATGAAATTCCATCAGAAAAAAAAGATAAAGTAGTTTATAATGTACATACATATTGTTGTTTATCAAATTTAAATATGTGTTCTGAAGGAGAACCAAATTTATATTCATCTCAAAATATATGTCCTAAATTTCATAAAAAAAAAATAAAAAAAAATATAAAAGATTCAAAGAAATTAAAAGTACCTTTAATAATAAGTGAATTTGGTGCTTGTTCAGATAGTGAATCATGTTATAATGAAATAATTTCAGTTGTAAAAAAATGTGGTAATAATTTAATTTCTTGGGCTTATTGGAATTATAAACCTTTTGGTGATCATACTACTTCTGCTATTCAAATTGTTGAAAAAGAAGGTATTTTTAATAAAGATGGTAGTATTCAATTTAATAAAGAAAAATCACTTTCTTTAAGTTATGTACAATTTTATCAAGGAATTCCTATAATGTTTAAATATAGTAGTTTAGATTTTAGAGATTTTGAAACTTCTTTTGTATATAATAAATATGTTTTAGGAGAAACAAGGATTTATTTTAATAAAAATTTTTTTTATGAAAGTGGTTATGAAATTTTTATTATTGATAAAAATGGAAATAATGTTATGTTTTCTAAAAAAGAAGTTGATGAAAATTATATTGATATTGAAATTTTAAATATTAGTAATAAGGAAATACTTCTTTTATATTTTAAAGGATTATAATGAAAAAATTATTTATGGTAAAATGTTTATATTTTTTAAATTGTTAAAAATAAATAAATAAATAGTATATATGAAACAGCGTCTTTACTTTAAAATAAAATGATATTCATATAATCATTTAAAAATTTTATATAATATTTGATAATTATGAAATAAATTTATTATAAAATGAAATGATGTTCATAATAAAAGAATTTAAATTAAAAAAAACCTAATATTTTGTATTGAAATTATAAACAAATAACAATAAATAAATATTTTTTTTTAATAATTAAAAATAATTATAAACAAAACAATTTTCCTTGAAATGTAAATTAATCAATTATATGTCTTTTTTTCATTTTATATGTTTAATCAAATTACTAAATAAATAAATACTATAATTGAAAATGCTTTTTTTGTAAATGATGATTTGGATTATTGTACTTTTATAGTTATTTGAAAAATAATAACGAATATTAAATTTTTTTATAATCTTTATATAAATATAAAAAAATTGTTTTTTTTAAATCATTTAAGTGTTTTTTAAAATGTAAAATTCTTCTCTATTGCTTTTTGAACTAATTTTTTCTTAAATGTATTTTCCTTTCATTTTCCATTTTTTTTAAAAGAAATTCATTATCTTATTTTTTTTCTTTTTAATTGAACAATTTTTAATCTTTTTTAATTCACTTTAATTAACTCTTTCAAATCTCTTTCTTTATCATTTGTAGATGAAAAAATATTAAAAAATAAAGCTTCATTTAAAAAAATTGTTTTAGAAAAATTTTAATACAATTAAAATAACAATAATTAAATTATATAATTATTTATATATTAAATCTCATTTTTAATCATTTACAAAAGAATTAATATAATAATTTTATATTTTAAAAAAAATAATAAATATATTCACAAATTTTTTAAATATATATACATTTTTAATATTGAATTTAACAAATTTAAACTATATTAAAAGATATTTAATATTTACATTTAAATATTCCAACAATGGGAAAAATATTAAAAATTCTTACAACATAATTTTATTATATAACAACAAAAATGAAAAATAATAATTAATACACATTTCCTATATTTCCAAATAATCTTTGATATTTTGGGCATAAAATTCCATAAATTTTAAAAAATCATCAAATTGTTTTTGATGAAATGAAGAAGATAAAGAAGTTTCAGCAAAAATAATACATTTATCTTTAGAAAGTGAATAAATTCGCATATATAAATTATAAACATGTTCATTATCTTCTAATGTTTTATCAAAAGTAATTATTACATGTTCATCATTTTTTTCGATAAAACTCATTTGATATTTAAATCTATTTTTATTTGATTTTAAATATAAAGTATATCCAACTGTTCCAGGAATTCCAATGATAGTCTTGTCATATTTTTGATATACTTTTAAACAGTCTAAAATATTATTAAAATTTTTAATATAATCAAAAATTGTTAATAATGGTTTATTAATTATACATGAAACATTTAATTTTATATCTGAATTACTTTTCATAATTAAAGATTCAATAGTTATTAAGTATTTTTTAAAATCAATGGTTAAAAAAAATCTTTTGAAAATCTCTATTTCTTTTAAGTTATTTTGGTTAAAATGACCATTAATTTTTATTTCATTATCAATTAAAACCAATGTAGTATATTCACAAGTATTTGTGTAATACACAATATAAATATAGAATTTACTTTCACATCGATTATTATTAATTGATATAATCTGTAATTTCACTTTCCTTTTAAAAATTTTGTCACATTCTATTTCATATTTTAATTCAATAGAATCATTACAATTTTTATTTAGCAATTGAAATGACTTTCTAAAAATATAAGATTTAACTTCAAAATTTTCTCCTTCAAATTTAATAAAATTAAAGATATTACTAATATTCGAAGATATTATTGGGATTGAATAAGGAAAAACATGAGATATTGTTTTATGAATTTTGGATGTTTTGATTTCTTTTAATATTATATTATCCATTTGAATATAAAATATAAATTATTAAGATAATTTAAACATAATAATATGGTTATTTTGATAATATAAATTGTTCGTTTTGTAAAAAATGTTTTTATGATAAAGCTTATTTTTAAATTTTAAGATTGAATAAATGTTAAAAATTATTTGAATGTTATTTTTTATAAATATATTATGTGGATATGATTATAGGTTATATTTTAATATAATAATAACTTAAAATAAATTTTAAAATTAATAATAAGAATCTCGAATTAATTTTATCTTACAACATTAATTTTTATATAAAAATCTTATTGATTTTTAATTATAAATGAGTTGATGTAAATTAAAATTTTCAAATTTTAAATTCTTCAAATATCAGATATCTATTTGAAAAAAAAGATTTATTTTAATTTATTTTTTAATTCAATAACGAATTTCTCATTTAATTATTTTTCTTGAAAAATTTTTTTATCATTCTAATTTCATAACTCTTAGAAAGCATTATGAGATATGATGATTAATAAAATAAATTTTATTTATTTATAACATTATATTAATTTAATTTTACATTTAATAAAATATTAAATTATTTATTTATTTAAAAAATGGATTCAAATTTAAATTATGATTCATATAAATAAAATGAATTTTTCTCAAAATTAAATATCAATTGAACAATTTTTAAATAATAATAATAAAAAATAATAAAAAATACATTAAATTTACAATTATAAACTTTTTTAAAATTAAAACTAAATTAAATAATATAAATATATATTAATAAAATAAAATTATTATATAATAAAAATTATATATAATTCTCAAACCATTAAACCAGCTTAAGATATAATATTCATTAATATAGCTCAGAAAAAAAAATAAAAAAATCCTTTCAATAAATAAAAAAAATCCCTTTTACCCAAAATAACAATTTTCAATTCCAATTTCTTTTTCATATCTTTCTATATTTCTTTCAAAATCAGTATATTCACTATCTTTCTTAACACTATCAATATATTTTTGTGTAATATTACATTCATTTTCTCCATTAATATTTTTAATATGTTTTCCTTCATACCATTCACCATATTCTTTTATTTTATGAGATAAAATTAAACCATAACCATGTTGTTTTCCATCTTTCCAAAAACCTTCAAATTTTTTTCCATCAGCCCAATAAAAAATTCCAAAACCATCTTTATTATTATCAACATAATGACCATAATATTTTTTACAATCTGGCCACATAAAAATTCCATAACCATTCATTTTATTTTCTTCCCAATAACCAATATAAATTCTACCATCTCTCCATTTATAAATTCCTTCTCCTTTAATTTCATTATTAATAAAATTACCTTCATAAGAATTTCCTTCTGGGAAAAAAAATTTACCTTTACCATTTTTTAATCCATCAATAAAATTTCCAATATAATGTGAATTATCAGAATAAGTGACATCACCAATTCCATTTTGTTTATTATTAACCCAAGTTCCTTTATAAATTGTTCCATCTAAACCAACATATTTTCCATAACCTGATGCTAAATTATTTTTAAATTCACCTTCATAAATAAAACCTTCAATATTTAAAAATCGACCTCTTCCTTCCATTCTATTTTCTTTAAAAAAACCTTCATAAATTGAACCATCATTTAAAAATAATTTACCAAAACCTTCTCTTTGAAATTTATCATTTACTGTTCCTTTATAAATTATATTATTTGGGTATAATAAACCCATTGTTTTTAATTGAGATGTATTTAATAAATATGTTTCTTTTTCGTCTAGTTCAAATTTTGGAAGTAAGTTTTTTAATTTTAATATTTTTGGATTATTATCTTGGGTTTCTGTTGCGTAATTCATTGATATTTCTTTTATTTCATTTGTTGCGTATGTTGGAGCTATTCCTAAAAATTGCTTTTTATTTTTTAGAAAAGTAGGGTTTTTTTTTCGGAAATTAAAACCTCGAAAAAATGATTGTATTTTTATTAGATTATGTATTGCTTGTTGTTTATTTATTATTATTCCTGAATTTTTTACATGTGTATCACGACAACATCTTGTTTGTATCATTCCCATTTTTTTATTTTTATGTTTTTTTGAATTTTTTTGAAAATAAAATAAAAAATATTTAAAATTATGAGATATTTTTCTATTTTTATTCTTTTTTGAAAATGATATTCATAATTTTATTATAAATTTTTATAATATATATTTAAAAAAAATTATAAATTATCAAAAATGAAAAATATTCCAAATTTTACTGATATATATTATATGAAAAAATAATTTAATAATTATATTAAATTTAAATATTATATTAATATATTTTAATCAATACCTTAATTATACATCTTTTTGAAAAAAAACATTATTTAACGACTATAAAATAAAAACAAAAAAATAAAAATATTTAATAATTTTTTTAAATACAAAAAATAAATAAATATATATAAAATAATCATAAATAAAAAAATAATAATATTAATTACGATAATTGATAGAAATAAAAATAATAATACCGCTTTTTCAATTAATAATAGCATTAACAGAATGATAAGAAAGCATAAAATTATGAATATTTTCTCCAATTTTAAAAGAATCTCTTTCTAAATCAAAATTCCCATCTATAACTAAAGTAGGAATAGTAGATTCATTAGATAATTCTTTAAATTTATCATGAAGTATATTTAAGTAATTTTTATCAACATTACTTTCTTCATTTCTATTTCTTTTAATAATTCTATTAACACAAACATTAACAGGAGTATTTAAATAAATAATTCCTGACAATTGAGGATAAACATTTTGAATATAAAAATCCCAAGTTTTTAATAACATATTATATTCCATATTATTTAACTTATCCAATTTTTTAGAAATATCAATAAAAATTTTATTTGATAAAAGACTTCTTTCAATAATAATAATTGTTTTATCACAATTTGCTGCTTTTATCAACGCTTCTACTTTAGTTAACATTGAATAAAATTCAAATGAAAAACACCATCTTTCTGGATTTTCTGAAAATTTTTGAAATAAATTTTCATTTCCTATATTTTGCCATTTTGATATTGGTTCTTCTACAAATGCTATGTCTTTAAATGATTTTTCTAATATTTTTAATATTGTTGTTTTTCCTGCTCCTATGTTTCCTTCTATTGAATATATTCTTTTTCCTTTTAAATTTTGCATTCTAGTTTTTTTTGTTTTTTATGTTTTAAAATTTAAATTAAAAGGTTTAAATAGTATTTAAATTATTTTATTTTTTTTTTTGGATTATGATATTTTTTTGAGTTTGAAACAATTTTTTTAGGATTTTTGATTGATATTTTTTTTTGAAATGAATATTTGAATTAATTACTTTTTTTTAATAAATGAAATTTTTCTTTTTTTCAAAAAAATGATTTATATAGGATAATTATAAAAGACATTATTTGAAATTTTGAAAAAAAGAATAATTTTAATTAGTGAATTCAAAAATTTAACTATTTAATTTTTAAAAATAATTAAAGAATTAATTGTTATAAAAAATTAAATTAAAAATAAAATATTTTTTAAATAAATGAAAGATAATTTGAAAATAATAAAACATCCCTTATTAATTAATTATCAATAATAAAATTAATAAGTTCAAATTTATAAAACGAAAAAAAAAAAAATATTATAAAAAAATATACTATAAAAATCATATTAAGAGTAAAATAAATAATAATTTAAAAATATTAAAAAAGCCTTAATTTAAATAAAATGAAAAACCTCAAATCAAAATTATCATTAAAAGTAAAAATTCCAATAAACATAAATGAAAAACCTCAATCACTATCATGCACAGCTCCAATAACAGATTGTAGTCACATAATAGACAATATATACATAAGTGGTTATAGATCATCAATTGATTATGTATTTTTAATCCAAAATAAATTTACTCATATAATAAATTGTGCAGGAGGAAGTCAAACTTTTTCTCCTTTATATTTTAAAGAATTTCAATATTTAAAAATTGATTTAAGAGATGATGGTAATATTAATTTATTAGATGCTGTAAAAAAATTAATTTGCTTTTTAAGAGATATTTCAAAAGATGAAAATAGTAAAATTTTAATTCATTGTTCTGAAGGAATTTCTAGAGCTCCTGCTTTAGTTTGTTCTTATTTAATGTGGAAATGTAATATGGATTCTAAAACTGCTATTAATTTTATTAAGGAAAAAAGGAAATGTGTTGATATTAATTTAGGTTTTTTATTTCAATTAGAGAATTTAAGTTTACATAGGGAAATATTAAGGGCAATTTAAAAAATTGAATTTTGTATTATTTTTCACCCTTTTTTTATGTATATGAGATATAAGTTAAATAGAAAAAAATGCAAATTTAAAAATAGAAATTTTAATGGTAGAAATTTATAAAGTTTATGATTATATATATATATATAGATTTTTTAATCAAATATTATATTAATATTTTTTTATATATTTTTTTACATTTATAATATTTTTTTAATTTTAAAAAATTTTTTTTGAATAATTATTAATATTATATTTAATATATAAATAAAATAATTAATATTAATAAAATTTTATTTAATTCATTTTTGAGATTTAGGAGGTGAAATATTATATCCAATATTTTTATTCAATATTTTTATTATGGAAATGATTTTTTAAATTTTTATTAACAAAATAACCTTTATTAGAAATCCTTATATAAGGAGAATTATCTTTTTCATAAATATTTTTAATTTTTAAATTAGATTTTTGAAACAATCTATTTGAATTTAATCCATGACCATTTTTCATTATTTTTTCATTATTTCCTCCATTTAATGATATAAAAAATTTATTTTTCATAATTGAATCAAAATCATTAATTGTATTAGTTGCAAAATTTTGGGAATTAGGAGAATTATTTTTATTTTTATGTTCTAAATCAGTATTCATTTTAAATAAATTTTGTTCTCTATTTCTTGAATTAACATTATTTTTTCCTTGAAAAGAACCTTTCTTATTATTTTTTGAATTCAAATTATTATTATTTAAACAAATATGATTATTAATATTAATATTAAAATTATTAATTGTAGGAGATGATAAAGTATGAAAATGTTTTGTATTATTATTTATTGTATTATTTATATTTTTTATATTTCTTGTTTTATAATCATAAACTTGAAGGGTTAGTTTCATTATATTATTTAAATCAATATTTTCACTGTTTTTCTTTAAATGATTTTTTTTTGCTTTATTAATTGTGTTATCATTTTTATTACTTGATAAATTTTTCATTTTTGTTCTCTGAGATGAAATTGGTGAATTTGAATTTAAATAAAGTTTATTATTTAAATACATTCCTATATTTTTATTAGAAATTGGAATTTTTAAATAATTTCTTGAAAAATTCGAATTTGACATTGTTGATGTCATATGATATAATTTACTATTTGAAAAGTCTTTTGATTTATTTTTTGTTCTATTACTTAAATTATTTTGTGAAGTTGATGTTTCAATTTGTGTAATTTTAGAATTTTTATAATTATTTTTTTCTTCTTTATTTTGATTATTTGAATATAATCTTGCTGATGATGGAATATTTGAATTTGGAATAAATTTATTCATTGGAGATTTATTCTTATTTGAGTTAATCGTTAATGTATTAATTCCTTTTTTTGAATTTTGATTTTGTAAAGATATATTTTTCAATTTCTTTATTTTTCTCATAGATGAAGATGATAATGTTTTAAAAGAATTTTTATTTAATTGTTTAGAATTTTCATTAAAACAATTTAAAATTGAATTAATTGAACTTTCATTTGAAATTTTATTTTGATTATTCAAATTAATACTTTCATTAATTGTTAATAAAATAGTATTTTCTTTACTTGGTTTATTATTTTGATTATTATTTTCTTCATTTGATAAATCAGCAATTCCATCAATCTCAATATTAATTAAAGTATTTAAAATTGTTTTAGCAATTTCTTTATTAGTTTTATCTTTTTTTTTCTTTTTACCATAATTTTCATTATAATAAATTTCAGCTTTTGCTTCACCATATCCTTGAATAATCTCATTTGCATAAAAATCTGAAAAAATTGGTTTACAAAAGAATGTTAAATAATTTTTATAATATCCTTCAAATTTTGGAATTCTTTCCCATATTTCTTTTTTATGATAAAATCTTCTTAAAAATTCATCAATATAATCACTAATTAAATAATCTTTGAAAATTGCAACTAAACGACAATTTTTTGATTCTATTAAATCATTTATTGATATTATTCCTTTTGTTTTTTGATTTGAATTATGAATTAGTAAATTTCTTTTTATTATATTATTTAATGATATTTTTTTTGGATGCTCATTTTGAGTTTTATTTACATTATTAATTATTGTTAATTTATTAAATGGTATATTTAAAAAAGATATTGTATTTGATCCTTTATTTTTAATTCCACTTATTTGGTTCCTAGTTCTTTTATTTTGTTTATTGTTTATCATTTTTAATTATTATTTAATAATTTATTTTACATTTAATTTCATATTTAAAAAGTAAAAAAAAATTGTATATAAAATTTTCAAAAATAAAGAAAAAATTCGATTTTATCAAAATAAATTATTTAAATAACCAAATACCTCATTCCTCTAGCATTCAAATATTTTCTTAATTCACACATATCACCAGGATATTTAATATAATCTTTCTTATAAGTAGTATCAAAAGCACCAGGAGCATTATCAGCAGGAATTAAAGCAGTATTTTCTCCTTTAGCACTATTAATAAGAGGATCCTTAGGGAAATAATTAGGATCATTTAAATCTTTTTCAGTATAATCATCTCTATAAGTAGTTCTAGGATCTAAATCACCATAAAACTTCAAAGTAGCTTTTGCAAAATCTAAAGGTTCCCTTCCTTTATAATATTTAGGATCATAAGCAGGATAACTTTCAGTATAATTAGGAACACCTCTTAAAGGAACATTAATTTCAGGAATTTTATCTTCTTCAGAATCAGGAACAGGAACCATTGCTCCCCAATTAGGATATTGTCTTTTATATGTTGATTTACCCATAAATGGAAATTTATATGGTTCTTCTACTTCTTTTTCTTTTGGATCTTGTTTTACTTTAAATGGTTTGTAATCCATTTTCATTGTTGAGATTAATGATGTTGGAATATGTTCTTTATATGCTCCTTCAAATGCATTATGCTTTGAACGATTGTATACATCGTCTGGATTTTCTGGTTCGTTTGTTTTCCAGTCATAGTCATCTTTGTATGTTGTGTTTAAGTTCTTTCCATATGGTAATGGGTTGAAAAAATCCTTTCTAAGACGACGAACTATACATTTTCCACATGTACATGGTGGTACTTTTGTTTTTGTACCGTTTATTGTAACTTCCAACATTTTCATTTTTTTTTTGATTTTATTTTATTAATATTTTTTGTAATTATTTTTTTCTATAGATGATTATGTTTATTATTATTTTATACTAATTATATTTATGAAAAGAAAATATGAGGAAAATAAAAATAGTTTAGGAAACAATCATACTATTGATGAGACAAAACATTTAAAAAGAACTTTAAAACTTAAGAAAAATTATTTTATGAAATTTAATAATTATAATAGGACTATATTTAATGAATTAAATAAGAATAATTATTCAGGAGCTAAAATTAATTTTCCAATAATACAATATTCTTATACTATTAATAGAGAAAATGAAACAAAAGATAAGAAAAATAATAGTTTAAATTCATTTTATACAAAAAAAACTCAGCCTTTAAATCTTTTACCAGAATTTAAAAGAAAAAATAATATAATCAAATTACAAAAAAGGATAAATAATGATGTAAAATTTTCAAATCCTTTTATTAGTAATAATATTTCAAAACATTCTATTAACAATAGTTATAAATCTACATCTTTTACAAAAAGAGAACTTTCTTTACTCGATAATCCTGATAGTGTACTTTATGTAATGTTTCATAGTTCTAGAAAATTACAACATAATAAAATAAAAAAGGAGTTAATTAAAAAACATTTTTCTTTAAACAATAAACACAAAGAAGATATAAAAAAAAATGAAATTGAAGTTTTTAAACAATTACATTTATTAAATAAAGAAATTGCATTTCACGAACAAAATATACCAAATAGAAATATAAATAGCACAAAAACATTTATGGATTTAAAAATGAATATAATCTAAATCAAATAAAAATAATAAAGAATAAAAAATGCAATAATAGAAAAAAAAAAAACCTTATTTTATTTATTATAAATAAATTATAAAACAAATAAATAATATAATTAACAAAAAAATAATATTAAAAAAAAATGAAAAGAAAAGTCCTTTCACCAAACAAAGGTAAAGTTACCTTAAAAACACAAAGTTCAAAACAAGTTCCAAAATTTCAGAGAGTAACAACACGTTCAAAGACATTAAAAATAAACAAAAATCTTCCATTAGCTTTAACATTTAACATAACATATAAATACAAAGATTTCCAAAACGCAGATTACAATCAATACATGGAAGACTTTGGTTTAATAATCCCAGAATTTATGGGAGACAAAAAAAAATATTTATTCACAGTATTTGATGGTCATGGAGGAACAACAACAGCAAAAATTTCAATGGAAAATTTCCCTCAAATTCTTAAAAAATCACTAAAAGAAAATCCTCAAAATATAGAACAATCATTTATAAACACATTTAAAAAATTAGATGAAAAAATGAAAGAATATCCAGATCAAGGAAATACATTAACATGTGTATATTTATGTGATAATGTAATTCATTGTGCTAATGTCGGTGATTCAACTTGTATGCTTGTTAATGATAAAAAAGCATATAAAATATCATTTGATCATAAATGTACTGAACCAAGTGAATTGAAGAGAATTGAAAAAGAAGGAGGAAAAGTAATTGATGAGAGATTAAATGATGTTATTATGATTAGTAGATCAATTGGTGATTTTGATCAAAAAAATAAAGGATTGACTTGTATTCCATCTTATAAAAAAGTCGAAATTAATTTACAAGATAATTTCTGTGTTATGGGCTCTGATGGTATTTGGGATTGCATTGATGAAGAATTATTATTTGCTATTTCTAATGAAGTTTTAGAAGATAATACTATTAAAGATAAGGCTGATGGACTTTGCCAGAAACTTATTGATAATGCTATTACTATTGGATCACAAGATAATATTTGCTGTTTAGTTGTTCATTTTGAATAATTTGGTTTTTTTTTTTTTTTTTTGGTTTTTTTTTTAATAAGATATTTAATTTTTATTAAGAATATTATTATGATTATTTTATATTTTTATATTATAAAGAGATTTTTTTTATTTTTTTATTTTTTAATATTTGAAATTATATTAAATTATTGTTTTACTTTGTTTTTTTTATATGTTAATAAATAAACCATAAAATAAATGGTTGATAATACTAAAGAAAATGAAAGTTTTGATAGTTTTTCTGGGGATGGATGGGATGATTATGATGATGAAGTAGATTATGATGAAACTCCAAAAAATAATAATCAAGAAAATATAAATGAACAAAAAGAAGAAGAAATTGAAATTATAAATCCAAATTATCAAAAAAATTATTTTAAAAGTTTTGTAAATGGATATAATAAAAAATATAAAGGGTATCATGAATATAATAGTAATAAACCATATAATCATAGAAGTTATAAAGAAAATAATAATAATTCTTTTTATGAAAGAAATTATAGAGATAATATTAATAATTCATATTATGATAAAAATTATAGAGATAATCATAATAATTCATATTATGAAAAAAGCTTTAAAGACAACAAAAATTCATATTATGAAAGAAGCCATTATAATAGAAATAAAAATTTTTATAACAATAGAGAAAATAGGGATAATAATAACTTGGTTAATAAATCTTATAGAAAAGGAAATTATAATTATAAAAAAGAGCATAAAGATTATAAAGAACATTTAAAAATTCATGTTTTTGAAGAAGAAAATATTAAAAAACCTATTTTTTATAATAGTAAAAAACCAAGTAATAAAGAAGAAAAAAAAGAAAATTTAGAATTAAAAGAAAATGAGAAAGATGAAGATAATGAAAAGAATATAAAAAATAAAGAAAATGAATATGAAAAAGAAAAACAAAATGTAATTAAAGAAGAAAAAGAGATTGATATTAACAAAGATGAAAATAACAAAAATTATTTATTACTTGAAAATATTCTTCAATTAGATAAAATCAATGATCAAATATTAGCCAAGAAAAATGAACAAATTCAAATTGTAAAAGATAAAATATCAAAAAATTTAGAGAAAGAATATGGAACTTTGAATATAAATGCTAATGTATATATTCCAAAAAGAAAGGTTATGATGATAAGTCAAAATAAACCAAATTTTAATTTAATGAACCAACAAGGTCCAATTTAAAGTTTTATTTATTGTTTTAAAATATATTTTGGAGATGAGTTTTATTAAGAATATTTTATTAATGTGTAAAAATATTATGAATCTTTTTTGTAAATTATATAAGACTCATTTAAAAATATATTAAAAGGAATAAGAAATATAATTTATTCAAAACATAGACATAGGAATTAAGTAATATTTATAAAATATATTAAATTCTTTTTTAATTTTTAATTTAAAAAAAATAAAAAATTTAAAATGAATCTAAGAGTAACTGCAAAATTTGGTGAAGATGATGATATTAATATTAAAAATATTAATAATAATGAAAATAATGTTGACCAATATTTATTTGAATTAGAACAAAATTCAAAATTATTTGATGAAAAAATAGAAAAATTAATTAGATATCAAAATAATCAAAATAATAATAATAATAAAAATAATGAATTTAATGTATTAGAATTAGAAACAAAAGAAATTGATTCAGATAATTTACAATTAGAAAATATTAATTATAATAATAATAATAATGAAATTTTAAAACAAACATTTAATCCTTCAAATAATATTTTTCAATCAATGATGAATCTTGATAAAAATTATGAAAATGATTATAATGAATTAAAGAAAAAAATTCAACAATTAGAAAATGAAATTTCATATAAAGATGAATTAATAAATGAATTAAAAATATCACATCAAGAAAAAGAAAATGATAATAATATTAATAATAATCAAATTGTAAATTTAAATAATGAAATTGATACTTTAAAAGAAGAACTAGATAATAATAATTTAGAAAAAAAAAAGTTAATAAAAGAAATAGAAATACTTAAATCTGAAAATGAAAATTTAAAAAATGAAAATTCTTCCCTTAAATATGAATATGATAATAAACTAAATCAAATAGAAAATTTATCAATAGAATTAGCAGAAGCAAAAACAAAAATAGCAAATTTAACAAGTAAAATAACAGAATTAGAAATATCAAAAAAACAAATAAATTTAAATTTTGAATCTTTAAATAAAGATTATTTAAATATAAAAAGACAAAATGATAATATAAGTTCTGAATTAGAAGAACAAAAAGCAATTGGATTAAATCTTCAAAAACAAATAATGAATTTAAAAAATAATCAAAATTACACAAAAAAAAAAATCCCATTTGATAATAATAAATATTAAATTTTTACAAACAAACCAAAAAAATTCAATAAAAAAAATAATAAAAAATGATTCATTTATATATAATTAAATTTATTTAACCTTATATAAAATTTTTTTTTATAAATTAAAATTTAAATATAACTGATTAAAAATAAAAAAATTAAAATAAAAAAATGGATAAGGAAAGAAAAGCAATAATTAAGAATTCAGATATGACAGAAGATATGCAACAAGATGCAATTAATGTTGCAACAAAAGCAATTGATTCTTACAATATTGAAAAAGATATTGCTTGTTATATCAAAAAAGAATTTGATAGAAAACATAATCCAACTTGGCATTGTGTTGTTGGAAGAAATTTTGGTTCTTATGTTACTCATGAAACAAAACATTTTATTTATTTTTATTTGGGTCAAATTGCAGTTTTATTATTTAAATCTGGTTAAAACAATATAAAAATAAACAAAATGATTTTATTTTTGTTTTTTTTTTATAAAATTTTTTTTTAAAAATCAAAGTTTTTTAATTTTTTTTTAATTTTTAAAATTTTTTTTTCTGTAAATGAGTGCAATAACAAATTTAAATTTTATAGAAAGAAATGTAGGAAGTAAAATAAAAAGTACAAAAAAACAATATATATGGGAATTTACACTTGATAATCTAAATCATAAAATTGAATATTTTGATAGCATATTATCATTAAAAAGAAAAGTAATAGTTGATGGAAAAGTAATATTTACAACAGATGATGGATATAAAGATTCTTTTATATTAAATTTTCAATTAGATAATCATAAATTAACAATAAATAGATCTTTTGATAGAGTTGATTTAAGAATTGATGCTGAATCTTTTGAACATATTTATTATATTGAAAAAAATAAATTGTTTTATAATAATAATCCAGAGCCTACTGTTTATACTACTATTGGAAAAACTATTGAAAATAATAATAATTTTAGCTTAAAAGATAATTTTTATAGTCATCAAATTAATCAATCACAAAATAGTAATCAAAAAAAATTGTTTAATTTTAAAATAAAAAATGAAGAAAAAAAACGACATAATTTTGCTAAATTTAAATTTGGTGGCGATGATAATAGTTTTCAAAATAATAATTTCCAACAAGTAAATAATAGTTTTCAAAATAATAATCAAAAAAATAATAAAATAAATCAAAACACACAACAAACTCTAAATTTATTGGATTTTGATATTCCTAATGATGAAAAGATAAAAAAAAATAATTTAAGTTTTCAACAATCTAATAATGATTTATTAAATGATATTTTTGGAGAGAATAATAATAATATAGGACAAAATTATGTAAATATGCAAAATCAATTTAATAATAATAATTATATGCAAAATATAAACCAAATGAATGATAATAATATTCTTTTACTAAATCCGCAAATGATAAATCAATATAATATAAATCAAAATGATATGAATAATCAAAATCAACAATTATCACAAAATAATTTTAATATGAATAATCAGTTTAATATAAATAACAATAATACTCAATTTCAAAATAATAATCTATCTAATAATAATAATTCTCAATATAATCTTAATAATAATTTTAATAACAATCAATTTATAAATAATAATTCTAATATAAATCAAATAAATAATAATATGAATTATAATATGAGCAATCAATTTAACATTAATCAATTTCAAAATAATAATTCTAATTATCAAATGAATAATAGTATGAATAATCAATATAATAATATGAATAGCAATCAATTTTCAAATAACTCAAATTTAAATAATCAAAATTATAATATGAACAACAACAATAATTTAAATATTTTTTATTAAATAAAGTATTATATAAAATAAATAAATTAAATTAATAAAAATACGATAAAAAAAGTATATAAATTTTTTATCTTATTTATTAATTTTATTTAATATATGTCTTATTTTATTTTCTAAAGAACTTAAAAGAAATTCATCATCATTTTCAATCATATTTGATAAATTTTCTATTATTTCATCAAATCTTTTATCTGCTTGATTTACTTGTCTTACTTTAATAGTCCATCTCACAAATATTAATAATTGAGATAAATAACAACTCCTTTTTCCCAAAGCAAAAATTTGATCTTGGGTAATATTGTTATTAGCTAATTCTAATTTCTATTTTATTATATTATTATTATATTTACGAACTTATTCTTATATTCTCTTTTTGTTATTTCAATTTCTGAATTGATTCTTTGTAAAATTTCAGTTAATTTTCTTTCTTGATCTTCTCTATCAAAATTTTCATTTCCTTGTAAATTAACTTTTCCTCTTTTTTGTTTATTTTTACAACAACCCATATAATTATATTTTAATTTATTTAAATTTAATTATTTTTAATTTTTTATTTTTATCAATGTTTAAAAATGAAATAAATTTTACTCAATCACATCCTTTATCAAAAAAAGAAAAAAAAGAAATTTTCAAATCCTTATCTTCAAATTATGATGATGAATATATAAAGTATATAATATCTAATTTTAATGAATTATCAATTCAAAAAGGAAGCATACAAAATAAAAAAAGAAATGTAATTTTTAATGGAAATAATCCAATATTATTTGAAATAGATAAAGAAAAATATATTCCAACAGTTTATTTATTAGAATATTTTAATTTAGGTTTAGGAATAAATATAATAAAAAATGTTTGTATTATTTATGATTCAACTGCTTCATATATTATCAATGGTGCTGATTTAATGTTAAAAGGAATTTTAAATAGAAATTTGATTAAAAATTCAGAAAATAATTTTTCTTTTGATGAAATATTTTATGTTCAAACTATTACTGGAAAAATTATTGCAATTGGTTCTACTTTAGTTGATAAAAATTTAATGAATATTGAACAACCTTCTGGTAAATTTTTAAAAATTATTCAAAGAATTGAAGATTCTTTATGGAATATTGGATGTAAAAAAGAAATAAATCATGTTGATCTTCCTGTTAAAATTAATAATAATCTACAAATTTTATTTGAAAAAAAAAATAAAAAAAATATTATTGAAGATAAAGATAATGAAGATTTAAAAAATGATAATGAAAGTGAAAATAAAGAAGATAATAATTTAAAGAATAATGAAGAAAAAGAAGAGAAAAAAATAGAAGATAAAAAAAAAGAAGATAAAGAATTAGAAGAAATAAATACTAATAAAAATGAAGAAAAAGAAGATGAAAAAATTGATGATAAAAACATTGATGATATAAATTTAAATAAAAATGAAGAAAAAGAACAAGAAATAAATTCAAATGAAGAAATAGAAAATAATGAAGAAGAAGAAGATAAAAAAATAGAATTACCATCAGAAGAAGAAATTGATGAACATTTAAATATTGTTTTCTTAACATTATGTAAATTACATCTTCAAGAAGAACAATTTCCTATAGATCCAGGAAAATTATATAATTCATTTATGAAACCATTATCTTCAGAATTAAAATTATTTATTGATATTAAATTAAGTTCATATAAAAAAGTAAACGAATACTTTAAATATTTATCAAAAGAAAAAAAATATTTAACTTTTTCAAAAGCAAAAGGACAAAATAATTTATATATTCAATCAATTAATTTTGATAATGAAGAAATTAAGTCATTTAAACCAAGAATTAAAAAAATAAAATTTTTATCTCATCAAAATGATAATAAAGAAGAAGATAATATTTTATTATCAAAAGATGAAAAAATAGAAATTGTATCTTATTATAAACCACAACCAAAAATACATCCTTTATTTAATAAATATTTAGTTAATTTTTCAACAAAAGAATATTATCCAATGAAACAATGTAAAGAAGTTTTAATTAGTTATTTAAAAGAACATAATCTTTTTATTACTGGAACAAATACTGTTAAATTAGATTCAGATTTAGAAAAAATGTTAAATGTTCATTATACAACTTTTTCTATTGAAGATAGAGAATATAAAATGGATGAATTATTAGAAATGTGGAAAAATAATTTAATTGAAAAAAATTTTATTATTAAAACTAATATTTCTGAAAATAAAAGTGAAGCTTTTATGAAAAAAAATCTTCAAATTAGAATTATATCAAAGAAAATACATAATAAAAATGTTACTTTAATTTCTGGATTAGAGAATTTTATTGATAATATTGAAGTTGTTTGTAAATCATTAGCTAAATATTTTGCTACTAGTGTTACAATTAAAGATGAAATTTCTGGATTGAAAAATGCTGTTTTTATTCAAGGTCATTGGGTTGATGAATTAGTTGAAAAATTAATTAATGAATTTAAAATAAATAAAAAAATTATTAAAATTGAAGATAGGTTAAAAAATAAAAAGAAAAAATAAATAAATCTTTTTAAAATAAATTAAAAATTATTTTTTTTTAAGTATTATTTGAATTCTATTTTTTTAATCTAAATGGTAAAAATATGATTATATGAATATATGAATATATTAATTGATTATTAAATCTAATAATTATTTCATAAAATATATTTAATATATATTCCCTTATTTAATAAATACTTTTATTATATTCCTTTTACTTTAAATAAGGAAATAATTTAAAGTTTTATAATAAAACACATTAAATTTTTAAATTAATATAAAACGAAAATATTAATTATATAAAAAAAACTTTATAATTAAATAAAAAATGTCAAATAATGAACCCGTTCACAAAACACAAATTCCTCATTTAAATGATAAAACAAAAGATAGGAAAAAAGAATCAAATTTTGCAGTAAAACGAGTTAATAATGATGAAGTTAATTCAAAAAGAACAGATGCATATGGAACATTAATAAATCATAAAAATAACAGAAATGTTAAAGTTACTTTCAAAGATAGAGTTGAAGAAAAGCAACCTTTAATTGAAATTATAAATATTGAAAGTTATAAACAATATAATTTAATGGAAAATATATCTACTTTAAGTGAAAGGGAAGCTTTTCATAAAGAAAGAACTTGTTGTTCTTGTATTATTATTTAAAAAAAGATATACCTTGAAAATTGTAAATAATATTTTGAAGGTATTTTATTTCTTATTTTTTTTATTTATTTTTACAATTTATTTTTAATCAAATTATTTAAATTATATATAATTCAGGATTAATTTAATATTAATATATTGTTATTATTTATATTAACAAATTTAATTTCAATTATCTTTTATTTTTCACATTAAAAAATTAACTAAAGTTTATTTTTTTTTATTTTTACAATAGTTGTACCTATAACATTTCTTCTAGGTTTTATTTTTTCAATATTATTTTTTATACCTAAATTAGTATGAGAAGTATTTTTATATTTTATGTTTTTATTATGTTCTTTTTTTTGAACTCCATTATAAAGGATTTTCTTTTTCCTATTTTTTTGATTGGGAGAAATATTTTCTAATTTCATTTTAGATTTTATTTTAGCAGAATTTGACCTAATAATTTTATTATATTCTATTTGAGATAGAAAAAAATTTTTTTTTACTTTATTTTCAATATTTCTCATTTTTTTAGGTGATAATAAATTTTTTTGACCTTTTTTCTTTTTGATTTCATTTTTATTTTTATCTAAAATTATTTTTTTTATTTTAGATGGGCTGATTTGTCTTTTTTTTGAGTCTGCCTTGTTTATTAAAGTAGTATTTTTATCGATAAAATTAATTTCATCTAAAGTTTTATTTGAACTTTTATTTTTTAAATAATTTAAATTATGATTCTCAGAAATAATTTTACTGATACAATTTTGAAAATAAGTTACTGTTTTCAATTTTTGAGAAATTGAATCTTGATTTTTTCTTATTAATTTAAAATCATCTTCAATAAAATTTATTTTATCAAGTTCTGTTGTTACATCAAGTAAATTATCATATAATTTAGTTTCCATTGTTTTAATTAAATCATTTATTGGCATTGAATAAACTCTTGAAACTAATAATTCATTTTTAAATATTTTAGTTTCGGCTTTTATTTTTAGTAATAATATTGTTTTTTCTCTAAAATGTTTACTTCGATTAATAATTTTTTCTTTACCATTTTTGGCAATTAATAATATAGTTTTAATTACATTTGCTGCTTTATTTTGTGTATTTTTTGGAGAAAAAACTTTTTTTAATTTTAAATAAGCTTTTTTTTCATTTATATCAAATTCTAATTTATCTGTAATTGTTGCAACTGACATTCCAATACTTACAATTCCAATAACACAAACAATAAAATTTATAAATCTTCCTAAATTTGTTCTAGTATATTCATCACCAAATGCAACATTAAGGACTGTTATTAAGGTTAACCAATAATTATTTATATAATTTTGTAAATCATTTAATCCTTTTTTTCCCTCTAAATAAGTATTAATATCAAATGAAAAGATTTCAAAATATCTTGATAAAGCACTTAATAAACTACAAAATATAATCATTATATATAATATATTTCTTAACATTTTAGAATTTATTTCTGACCTAATAATAAATTTTGTATCTGCTTCAATTTTATAATTGTCACATATTGTTTTACTTATATTTGAGTTATATCTACTTTGAAATATAATTAATAAAACTAGATTATATCCTTTCAAAATATTGAAAGGTAATAAAATACTATTTAAACTATATACAAATACATTATTAATAGATTTTCCAAAAAAAGTAATATTTAAAAATGGAGGATAAAAAATGATACATATCATACATTCAATAATAATATATATAGTATAACCTGCAGATTTGAATCCATCATATTCAGATAACCTTTTATTTATTTTTTCTCCAATTAAATAAAATTTATATTTTATTATTACTATAATACAAAGAATAATTGATAATATACCATTTAATATTCTAATATAATTTTCTAATTTTGATATTTTTCTTTTACCTATTTGTTTTAATGAATTTATATCCAAAATATTGTCTTTAATATATGGTTTAATAAATTTTCTAGTATTTTTTATATAAAATTCATTATCTAAAATTCCAAGAAGTATTGAAATCAAAGAAAATAAGCCTAAAAAAATTTCACATATTTTAATTTTATTTACATTTTTTCCATACATAGTTTTATCTTCATATATTTTAAGTTGTTTTAATGAATCAATTGCTGATAAAGGATTATATTCAATTCTTTCAAAAATAGACTTTCTTTTTTTTTTTACTTGATTTTCTTTTTCATCAATATCATCAAGAGTTATACTTTTTTTTTGAATACAATCATCAAAATAAATATCTTTTTGACTATGATTACTATTTGAATTAGTATTTTCTTTATTAAAATCAAAAGGTTGTTCTATTAAATTTATTTTTTTTATTTCTAATTTATTTTGATTAATTCTATCTATTAAAGGTGTTTGTTTATTTTTATTTTGATCTAAAGTAAAAAATTGAATTAATTTATCTTGAGAACTATTCTCATTTATAGTATGAAATTGGCTAATTTTATTCATTAAAAAATAAAAAAAAATAAATTTTAATAAAGAATTCATTTATATAAATTTAAATCTCAAATTTAAAAAAAAGAGTTTTATTTTTAATAAAAAAAATATAAATTATTTGTTCTATGATGCACTTAATTTCTTAAATTTCATTTCCTTATCACCAACTTTTAAATAACTTCTTAATTTTTCCCATCCTCTTAATCCTTCTTTATCATTTAAATACTTTTGAATATTTTGTTTAAATTTATCTTCAATAATAGAAGCTCTTTTATTAATATGTTTTAAATCATTTTCTATATTATTTGCTGTCTCTTCATCAATTTGACCTGATTGTATTTTATTAATTATTTCATTTCCATATTTTTTTTCTAATTTATTAATTGCATTTGAGTTAACTTTACATAAATTTAAAACAATATCTCTTAATCTTCTTGTTAAAGTTTTATTACTTGTATTTATATTTGATGATATTGTTCTACTCTTTTTAATTTCACTATTTATACTTTGATTCATACTTTGATGAATACTACTTATTTCATCTTTATTTTCTTTATTTAAATTACTTACTGGAATACTTCTTAAGATATTTTCACTTGGTTTTGAAATTATATTATTTGGTTCTATTATATTATTCTTTATATTATTATTATCTTCTTTATAATCATATCCATAGTTGAAATTTGTTTCATAGTCTAATTTGTTTTTAATTTGATTTGATTCTTCTATATTACTTTTATTAATGTTTAGATTATCTCTTGGAAGAGTATTTGAATTTAAATCAGTTGGGAAATTTTCTGGTTGATTCATATTAATTCTTTTTACTCTTTCTGGAAGGATTATTTTATCATAAGTAGAGTAATCAATTATTAAATTGTCTTGTGGATTGTTATATGAACTTTTTTCAATTTCAAAGATTTTTTTTTTAAGTTTCAAAATAAAATTATCTTTTTCAAGACATTGCTTTTTATAATAATTAATTTGAGAATTTGAAATTTCATTTTGAAACAGTAAATCATTAATTTGTTCATTTTGACTTAAATTAATTTTATCTAAATCATCTTTCATTTTTGTTAATGAATCATAATTAAATTCAAGAGATGAATAATAAGATAAAATATCTTGTAATTTTTTGTTAATCATAAATACTGTTTTTTCATATTCATAAAGTAATTTATCTAAAGTTTGTCTAAATTTCCCAAAGTCATCAAAAGATTGAATAGTATTATATAAAATATTTCTTAATGAATTAATTTGATTTAAAGTGGTTTGAATATCATTTGAAAAATTTTTAATATCTTTAACATCTCTAATAGATGAATTATTTTCATCAACAGAATTCATATTTAAAACAATTAAAAAAAAAATTTTCTTAATTAAAAAATATAAAAAAAAATGTAAATAAAAAAAATATAACTGAACACAAGAGTATAATTTCATAAAAATCAAAAAAAAAAAAAATAAAAACAAAATAAAAAAAAATTAAAAAAAAATCATATAACCAAAAAAAAAAAAAATAAATCATATAAAAATGTCAAAAGACTTAAAATTTTCAGACATTAAAGACGAAGTAGCAGGAGTAGTTGAAGATGCTTTAAAAAAAAATTTCGATGGAAAAGATTATGATCAAAAAGAAGCTCAATCATTAATTAATGCAACAGTTGATGACATAATCAAAAATCTTCATTCAAATCATAAAGAATTTAAATATGTTGTTAATGGAACAGTTTTCCAAAAAGGAGACTCTTCTCTTCATTATAGTTCTACTTGTTTATGGAATCCTAATACTGATGGTTCAACTACTCAAAAATATGAAAATGATACTTTACATGCTTTTGTTACTGTCTTTGGTATTGTTCCATAAATAAAATAAGGAACAATTAAATTTTGATATTCATTTAATAATCTTTTAAAAAACAATAAATTTTTTGTTTTTTATTTTTCTTTTTTTTATTTTTTTTATTTATGTTTTTTTTAATTTTACTTTTTTTATATTTAAAGAATTTGATTATTTATAAATATTCAATTTTTTGGAAAGGAGATACGATTAGATTGAAAAATGATTTTTATTTTTTTATATAAAAAATAATTTATAAAAATTAAAAAAAAAAATATTTTAAAAATTAAATAAAAACAAATATTTTTGTAAATTAAAAAGGAAAAAAAAAAGTAAATATAATGGATGTTACATTAACTCATAAAAATAATTCATTTGTATATAACATATCTCCATTAATGCCAATATCATATTTAAGAACATTAGCTCATAAGTCATTTAATATTCCAGAATATTTAGTAAATTTAACATATCAAGATCAATTAATAGAAAAACAATATTATGAATCATCATTAAGAGAATATTTTAAAACAACTCATATAATAGTTCAAGTTACTGAATCTGATAAAAATTTATCTCAAAATACTTTAACAATATGTAATATTTCATCATCTAATAGATCATCTAAAGTAATTAAATTATTTCAAGATGAAAAAAGAATAAAAAGAAAATTTGATATTAATGAATCACATAATGACTTTCAAAAAATACAAAAATGTCAACAATGTCATCAAAGAAATATTGAACTTTTTTCTAGAGAAAGTTGTAAATTTTTATGTAGAATATGTAAAGAAAGTAAATATCCAAAAGAGAAATTTCTATTAATTGAAAGAGGTAATTTTGAACAATGTGGTTATTTTTATCAAAAACAATTAATAGAAGAAATAAATAATCAAGAAAAACAAGTTAAAAGTTTAATAGAAAAATCAAGTCATGAAAGATTAAATCAAATAATTGAAAAAGTTTATGATATTTTAGATAAAATAAGTACTCAAGAAAGAGAAATTATGGAAAATTTTCCTTGTGTTTCATTTGATACAATTAGTGAATATGATTTTACTTCAATGAGAAGAAAAATTTATTCAATTAAAGATAATATTAAAAAAAGAGAACCTTATTTTTTAGAAGGTTATATTAAATTTTTTAAAGATTTAAATAAACAAGATTCTCATTTAGATTCTATAAAAAAAGATGTTGATTCTGTTCAAAGAAAATATAACTTTCAAGATATGTTAATTGAAATAGTAGAATGTGTTGGTAGGAATTTAACAGAATTACATAATTCATTAAATATTGTATGGAATAATAATAAATATAATTTATTGGAATTTTCTAAAAGATTAGAAATTTTAATGAAGAAAACTAAAAAAAATTTCATATTTAATGAAATTGAATCTGAAACTGATGATGAAAAAACTGAAAATATAGAAACAGAATTAGAAGAGTTAATATTTGAAAATCAACAAAAAAATGAAACTCAAAATATAGGAAATATAATATTACCTAAAATAGAAAATAAAAGAAAATCACAATCAATGTTTAATAAATATGTAGAAGGAAAAAATACATTAAATAATAATTTAAATATACATAAAAGAAAAAAAATATTTAGTGAAGATTATATAAAAAGAAATTCAATTGAAAATTATTTTGATTCTTCAGATGATTCTGATGATAGAGTAAAAAGTACAAATAAAAGAGGTTATAAATATTCAAATTATACTGATAGATATAGTATGAAAAATAATTATAAATATAATACAAGAGATTCTCTTAAAGATATTCAATTAGATCAAGTTTTATTAACTGAAAAAGAAATGAATAAATCTCCAAAAAGACCTGCCAGAAAAACTTCAATTAGAATGAGTATTTTTACTAGAAATATGAATAAATTTGAAACATTAAATGCATCTAAAATTATGAAAGTTAAAAAAAAGAAAAAAAAAAATTTCTAATATATAGAAATAAAATTTTTTTTTCGTTGATTTTATATTTTAGAAGATTTTTATTAATATATAATTGATATTTGTATTCTTATTCATATTTTTTAGTTTAGAATTAATAAATGTATTTTAATAATAAATTTTCTATTTTATGTGGATTTAAATATAATTTTTTGAAAAATTAGCTTTTATATATTTTATTTTTTTATTATTTGAATTAAACTTTTATAATTTATAATATAAAAATTTTAATATAATATAAAAATAATAATACAAAATAAATGTTTCATATTTAAATAATAATTTTATATTAAAATATAATTAATTTATAAGAAGTCAAAAGATTTTTCTTTTTGTTTTTGATTTTATTTTCAATTAATTAATTAACCTTTTTTCATATTTTTGATATAATTTTCTCTTTCAATAAATTTCAATTCATTTTCTCGAAATCTTTCTTGATTTTCCATATATTTCTTTTCTAAAACTTCATTAGTAATTCTTTCTCTTTCTCTTAATTTATTCAAAGTTTTCCTTCTTTTATCATTTATCATATCTTCATGTCTTTTTTTAGCACTTTTAATATATTTATTTCTTTCTTGATTTTTTTTAAACCTTTCTAATTCATTTTGAAAATTAATTTCATCTAATTTTTTTTGTCTCAATAAAAGATAATATTGTTTTTTATTATAATTATCAATTTTTTTTTGTTGATTTTCTTCATCTTTTAATATAATTAATTTTGCTTTTTCATTTCTTAATCTTGCTTCTTCTGCTTTATTCATTAATTCATTATATTTTTCATAATCTAATTTTCTTTTTTTAAATTCATTTCTTCTTTTTTTCCTTTCATATTTCATTTTTAATTCTTCTAAATTTCTATTTAAATTATCTTTATTTTTTTGAATAATTTCTTGATTTTTTCTATATTTTTCATTTTTAATTTCTAATTCTTTTTGTCTTCTAATTTCTAAATTAATTTGTCTTGTTTTTTCTTTTTCTTCCATTAATAACATTTTATCTTGTATTTTCTTTTGAATTTCATTATTCATTTTTTCTACTTTTTCTTCAAATTCTTTTTTCTTTTTTTCTTGTAATTCATGTTTTTTTTTATTTTCTTTTATTCTTTCTTTTTCTTTTTCCATTTCTTTTTTTGCTCTTTCTTGTTCTTTTTCATATTTTTCCAAATCTAATTTTTTTCTTTCTTCTTCTTCCATTTGTTTCTTTTCTCTTTTTAATAATTCTCTTTTTTCTTTTTTTAAAATTTCTATTTTATTTTTTGCTTCAACTTCTTTTTGAAAATTACTATTTTTTAAATCTTGTTTTTTTATTTTTAATTCAGACTCTTTTAACATTATTTTCTTTTTTAATTCATATTCAACTGAATTTAATAAATCCATTTCATTTTTTTTTTTTAATCTTTCAAATTCTTTTAATTCATTTTTAATTGCAGTTGTTTGAAATTTATTACCATCATTTTCATTCATATAATAACATTTAAAAATAAAAAATTTAAGAAAATTAATAATTAAATTTAAAAATAGGAAATTTTTTGAGTAATACATTTTCAGATAATGAAATAAAGGATACAAAATCAATTGATAGTATAATAAAAGTATTAAATAGAAAAGAAGAAATTGTGAATTAGAAATGAATCAAATTTGAAGATTATTTAAAAGTATTTAAAAATCTAAATGAAAATTATGTTAAAGTTGATGAACTTTTATTTAAAATCCTTATCTTCTTTTATATGAAACTAAAGTTCATATTGATAAAGTGTAAATCATTTTTATCAAATTTATGATTATGATTTATCTAATTGATATGAAACAATTTGAAGATTATTTTGAAAATCGAAAATACCAAAATTAATTTAAAAAAAATAAAATAAAATTAAATATTAGAAAAAAATAGTCTTTTCATTTTACTAATAATTTATTTTTTATATATAAAAGAATTTTTATTATAAATATATAATATTTCAATATAAACTTTGTTTTATTTATTAATATTGAATGAAATTTTATCAATTAGTCAAAAAAATTTTTTATTGAAATATCATAGATATATATAAAGAATATCATATAATATATAAATTAAATACCTTTAATTTAAAAGATTTTTCAAAGTACAAAAATTAAACAAATTAATAATACCAATTTGCTAAAATAAAAAATTATTCATTAGTTTTTTTAAATCTTGAAACTTTTTTATTACTATCTCTTTTTTTTTCTCTTTTATTTTTTCTATAAGGAGTTAAACTTCTTTCTTTCATGGTCCTAATTTGTTCTTCCTTTTTTTCAAAAGGTTTCCTTTCAGAAAAAAGATTATATCTAATTTTCCTATTAGGTGAATTTTCCTCTATATTAGAATCAATAGGATATAAATTATTAGTATTATGTGTATTATTAGTAATATTAGAAATATTTTTAATTCGAATACTTCCAACTCTACTATTATTAACGCTTAATATTTCATTTTCTTTTGAAATAATAACACTTTTAACTAAATTTGTTCTTTGATTTAAACAATTTAATTTATTAATTACTTCTCCATTTGCATTCATTATTGAATCAATATCTTTATTTCCATTTACTGAAGAATATGTAATTCTAATTTTTAAAAATTCTAAAATTAAAATAGTACATTCAACTGCTTTAATACAATTATGTAAATTTAATCCTGAATTAATATCAATTTCTTCTCCCTCATTTGTTTTATTTAAATTAGATAAAGTATTATTTTCTTTACCATTACTTTCAAATTGTAATTTATAATTATATAATAATTCAATATTAAACCCTAAAATATATACAGAAATTTTTTCAACCATTCTTTTATATTCAATAATATCATCTTTCTCATCATTTGGATAAATTTTAACAAAAAAATTAGCAATATAATTTAAAATTTCAATTTCAACTTTTTTCAAAGAATTTTTTAAATTATTATAAATATTATGAATTCTATCTTCATTAGAATAACCAAGAAGTACTTCATCAATTTGATACATTAATTTCTTATCATTTGATAATTCCAAAATTTTTTTAGGTCTAATACAAAAAGTAACAGAATCATCTAACCAATGATATAAAATTTCAGAAATAACGGTAATATTTTTATTATTAATTAAACAATTCCAATCACCAGAATCAATTTTATCTTTCATATCAATAATTTCTTGAAAATTTTCTTCATTTACATCAGAAGATCCATTTAAAGCTTTATAAATTTGATTATTATTATAATTATTTTTCAAATCAGAAATAATATCAAAAATTAACCAAAATAATTTAGGCATATACAAATTTTTTTTAATAGGATCAATTTCCAAATCACATTGATGTTTAATAAAATAATCAACATCATTTTTATCATTAGTAAAAATTTTCCTTAAAGTATTTAAAAACTTTCTAAATTTAACACAATATTTCATTTGTGATCTTTTTTCAACACATTTCTTCCTAATTTTCCTTAAATACCCAACAGCTTCTTCAGCTTGATAATTATTTTTATAAATTAAATAACAAGCAATAACAACACCAGTTCTCCCATTACCAGCATGACAATGAACTAAAACTCTTTTTTTATCAATTTTAATTTTTTTATAAATACCTTTAATAATATCTAACATAAAATACAAAGAATCAGGAATATCCATATCTTTCCATCCAGCCAACTTAACAATAATACCTTCTGAAGAAAATAAAGAAGGAGAATATGAATAACCAGAAAGTGGTTCTAAAGCATTTTTACCACAATAAGGATGTTCACCTGGTCTTTGTAAATTAACAATCATACCAATTTTACATTGATGGAATTTTTTAATTAAATTAAATTCTTCTATTAATGTATTACTTGGTCTTTGACTTGCATAAATTTCATTATCTATTAAATCACAATTTAAACCTTTAATTGGAGTTTTTGGATTTGTTGTATAATCTTCACAAGGACATTTTGTTCCTCCACAAAATAAACAACGAAATGTATCTTTTAATTCATATAATGATTTTTTTTCTTTTATTTTACTTTGACGAGGCTTTAATTCTGGACTTAAGTAACGTGGCATTGTTTTGTTTAATTCTTTTATTTTGTTTTGTTGATCTGTTGGAAAAAGAAATGAACGACGACGAATTTTTAATATGTAATTTGAGGAAGAGTTGTTTTGATTTGGTTGGTTTTGAAGTTGAGGTTGTGAAGGTAGATATGTTGATGGACGGATTTTTGGACGATGGAATAAACCGAAACAACAGATACAAATACGCATTTTTGGAAATTTTTTTTTATTGAATAAATTTTTTTATTTTTATTTTAATTTTTTAAATGTGTTGGTTTATATTATTATTTTGTTTTTTGGATGTTATTTTTTTTTATTTTATTGTTTTCTGATTATCAATATAAATTTGAAATTATTCTAAAAATAAATTATCTAATATCAAATTAGATTTTATATTTTAAAAGGTAAATACTTTAATCAATATATATTTTTTATTTACAAATAAAAAATAATAACAATATAAAAATGGGACAATGTTACTCACATTATAATATTTTATATGGAGAATTAAGAGTGGATGATAATAAATTTAAAAATGAAGAAATAAAACAAACAAATATAGAATCAAATAGAAAAATAAATATAAATATAAATGATATAAACAAAGAAAAAAAAGAAGAAGATAATATAAAATCATTTACACCAAATACACAAGAAATAACACCTATAAATCTTCAAGAACAACAATTATTAATTAATAATCAAGAATCAAAAGTAAAAAATTCAGTTTATACAAATTTTAGAAAAGGAAATCCTTTATTAAATAAAAATAATAGACAAAGTTTATTAGAAAGTTTACAAAGTAAAAATTCAGATATTTTATTTGAATCATTTAGTATTTCAAATATCGATAAAGGAAATAATTCTTTATTAATTGATTATTATCAAATAGGAAAAAATATTTTTGATATTTTAAATGAGATTAGATGTGATCCTTTTGAAAAAGGAAAAGAATATAATTTAAATTTAAGTAATTTTAATCCAGGTGATGTTATTTCATGGAGTGAAAAAGTTTATTTATGTTGTTCAAGTTATTTAATGGAAATTGAAAAAGGAAAAAAAATGCCTGAAAGTAATTCAAGAGAAAAAGTAAATGAGAAATTAAAAGGAAATTATAATTTAGTTGAATTTTTTGTTGAAGGTTTAGGAACACCAAATTTAATAATTAATAAATTATTTAATGAAAATAAAGAATGGTGGTCTAAATTAATTTCTGATAATTATTTATCAGGAGCAGTTTGTTGTTATCCTTTTAAAAATGGAAAAACTATGAAAACATTGATTTATTTAATTAAAGAATAATATATGAAGCAAAATAATAAAAATATAAATATTATTTATAAATAATATATTTTATTTATCTTATTAAAAAAAACATTATTTTTTTTAAGGAAAAATATTTTTAATTTTTCTATTATAAGAGATATTTTAATTAATATTACTAAATAAAATTTTAAATTAATTTAAAAAATTTCACTCCTTTTTCAATTCTTCAAATTGATTTTGAAATTCATTAATTTTTGTCATTTCCTGAGGTTCAATATTTTCAATAATTTCAGGTTTCATATTAATATACAATTGATCAAAATTTGAAGTTAAATCATTAGAATTAATCATAGGAATAGGAGTTTTAGTAATTCCTTGAATAATTTTATCAAAAACAACACTTTGAAAAAAAGGATGAGAAGCAATTTCCTTAAATTCTTTATATCCTAATCTTTGAGTAGGATTTTTTTGTAATAATTGAGAAATAAATTGTTTAGTTTCTTTAGAAATATTAATATGAGAAGGAAAATTTAATTGAGTGGTAGAAATTAAATCAAAAATTCTTTCAACTGAATTATCATAAAAAGGAGGAACACCAAATAAAAGTTCATAACATAAAATACCAAAAGACCACCAATCACTCATTTTATTATAACCATTACCAGATATTATTTCAGGAGAAATATATTCAGCGCTTCCACAAAATGAATTTGATAATTCATTAGGTTCTTCTATTATTTTACATAAACCAAAATCACATAATTTTAAATAACCATTATCATCTAATAATAAATTTTCTGGTTTTAAATCTCTATATATTATATTATTTGAATGTAAAAAATTTAACATATATGCTACTTGAGCTAAATAAAATGCAACTGTTGTTTCGTCAAATTTTTTTCTTTTTGTTAGTAATTGATATAAATCTCCTCCTTTATAAAATGGCATTACAAAAATTATTTTTGTATCTGTCATAAAGAAAAATTTTAATTGAACTAAAAATTTATTATTAAATGATGATAAGATATTTTTTTCTAATTGAATTTGAGGAATTAAATTATTATTTACTATATGTAATTTATCTATTGCTTTTAATACTACATTTTCATCTTGATAATTTGCTAAATAAATATATGAACCTGAGCCTTTACCTATAATTTTTATAATTTTAAAATTTGATAATTGTTCATCTTTATATTTATTATTTTCTTTAAATAAAGATGATAATATTTTAGTTTTTGGATGCGAATTTATATTTATATTACCTTCACTTTCAATATATTCTCTTATACTCATTAAATTATTATAATCAATTTTACAAATTAATGGATCTTTTTTTTTTTCTGCTTTTGTTGCTACAAAATCTTTTAATTTCTTATGTTCTTTTTGTATAGAAAATAATAACTCTTTTGATGTTAATGATTCATATATTTTCTCTATAGTTGTTATTAATTCTAATTTTCTAGGTGTTTCAATTAAATAATCATATTCTCCATTAATACCATGAATAACTATTCTATCACTTAATGATGATATTGTAAATCCTTTTAATTTTGCTATTTCTATTTTTCTTTGAGAAGTCATTTCTTTTAAATTATATATTGCTTGATCTGTTACTAAAAAATTTCTTTGGGAATCAAAACGCCAATCTCTTATTTTTTTTACTTTATCTGAATAATATAATGTTTCATGACATATTAATGCTCTTATTTCTGGATTATTTCCTAGATTTAAATAATCCAATATAGGAGTAATCATTTTTTTTTAAATAATTAATTTTTTTAATTTTTTTGTTTATTTAATTATTTTTATTTTTAATTTATTATTTTTTTTAAATGATCACTTCTGGTAATAGTAAAATTGATGAAATTTTCAAAGAAAGTATTCAAAAATTAAATTCAATGATAATGTATCTTGATACTCAATTAGGAACTGTTTCATTAACTAAAGAAGAAATTGAATTATTAGGAGGAATAATGAATAAATATAAACCATTACTTTTTATTGATCCAAATATTCCTTTTAATAAAGAAGAAAAAAAAACAGAAAAAAAACAAAAAAATGAAAAAAAAGAAAAAAACGAAAAAAATAAGAAAAAGAATAATAAAAAAGAAGAAAAAAAAGAAAATAAAAATAATGAAAATATTAAAGAAGAAAAAAAGGGTAAAAAAGGATTAGATAAAAATGAAATATTTAAATTATGCGATTTAAGAGTTGGAAATGTAAAATCAATAAAAATAATGGAAGGATTTAATGATATATATGAATTAGATATAGATTTAGGTGAAGGTTTCATAAGAAAAATAGGAACTGGATTAAGACATTATGTTCCAATGGAAAAAATAGCTAATTCAAAAGTAATAGTTTTTTCAAATTTAAAACCAAAAAGATTTGGAAAAAATTTTGAATCAAATGGAATGATAATGTGTGCTTCTAATAAAATAAATGATAAAGAAGTTATTGAATTATTAAGACCAAATGAAAATTCAAATCCAGGTGATAAAGTTTATTTAGAAGGTACTGAATTAGATAATAGTAAAGTTGAACAAATAACTGGAGGTTATTATAAGAAAGCAATTGAATTATTTAAAACTGATGATAATTGTAATTGTATGTATAATGGAATTAAAATTATTACTCAAAGTGGAAATATTATTGTTGAATCATTAAAAAATTCTCAAATTTCATAAGAATAAAATTTAAATTTTAGATTTTTAATTTAAAAAAAAATAAAATAAGATATGAAATAAAAAAAAATTAAATTTAAAATAAATTTAATTATATATTAATTATTACTTATTTAAAAATCCTAAAACAAAAGAAAAAGAAAAAAAAAACTAAAAATAATAAAATAAAATAAAATAAAAAAAATCACTTATTAATATTTTCTAAAATAGTCAACTTAGCCTTAATAGCATCAATAAGTAAATTAGAAACATTTTCTTGCATTTCAAAATTAACTTCACCTTTAGTTTGTAATAACTTTTCATTCATTTTAGCTTTTTTTTCCAAAATTTCAGCTTTCATTTTAATATTTTCAACATTTTCCATAAGTGAATTTTTATTATTATTAATCATTTTATCCCATTTTTTTCCTCTATATTGACTTTGAGAACTATTAGAATTTCTTTCATCATTTTTTTGTAATCTCATTTCAGTTAAATAATCAGGTGCTTTATCCAAAGGTTTATGTTTATGTGCAGATTTACTTCTAGTTCTATTTTTTTTATTATTATCATTTATTTGTTTTTCTTCAATTGTTGGTGTTAATTTTAATTCCCAATTATATTTTTTTGGTTTATTTGGATCTGGTTTTACTAATAAAATTCTTTGATTTTTTTTTGTATGATGTTTTTGAATATTATTTTTTGATGTTAAATTCTTTATTCTTTCTTCTCTTTCTTTTTTTACATTTTCATCTATTTTAGGAAGAAATAATTTTGTTACTGCTTCTGAATAATTTTTTACTTCTTTTAATTTTGCCTTTTTTTTAAATTCTTCTAATTCTTTTTGTTCTTTTATTTGTTCTTCTTCTTTTTTTACTTTTTGCATTATTGATGATTCAAATTTTGGTAAATTTTCTTTTGTTTTTTTCCATTGTTCATGTAATTTTTTTCTTTCTTCTTCTACTTCTGCTAATCTTTTTATTTCATTTTCTTTTTGTTTTTTTTGAAATTGATTTATTTCTTCTTTTGTCATTAAATTTTCTTTTATTCTTTCTTTATGTTTCATTATTTCTTTTTTTATTTCATTTTCTTCTCTTTCTTTATATTGATTTTCTAATACTTTAAATAAATATTCATTTTCATTTGCTGGTTTATCATTTACATGTTCTCTTATAAATTGTATTTTTTCTGAATTTTCTTTTGAACGTTTTTGAATAATTTCTAATTCTTTTAATCTTATTTGTTCTAATAATTTTTTCCTTTTTTCTTCTTCTTCTATTTTAATATTGTCTATTTCTTTTTCTTTTTTTTCATTTGCTTTTAATAATGATGATATAATTTTTTGATCACGTAATTTTTTTTCTTCTTCATATTTTTTTGCTCTTTGTTCTATTATTTCTTTATCTTTATCAAAGTTATCTAAAAATTGTTTTATATTTAATTTTTTCATTTGAGAAATTTGTTCTTCATCTATCATTAATTTTTGTACTTGTTCATTAATATTATTTAATTTTTGTAATAAAATTTCTTTATTTTCTTTTATTTCTTTTATTTGTGCTTTTTTTATATTTTCATCAACTTGAGTTTGAGGATTTATAAGAAGAGTATTATTTTTACTATTAATTTCAATTGATTTTATTTCTTCTTCTAATTTTTCTATTTTTTTTTCTAAATCTTGTTTTCTTCCTGTTAAATCTTTTAAATTTTTTAATTTAATTGTCCCTTCAATATCACCTGATAATAATTTTATTGTTGTTTTATCTAAAATAATTTCATTAATTCTTTTTTTATCTGAATTAATTTCTAATTCATTATTTTCAATATTTAATTTTATTTCATTTAATATTTTATCAATTCCTTCATTTATTCCATTTATTATTTCTGGTTGAATATCATTTTTTAATTCATTATATTTACTTTCTAAATAATTTATTCCATATGAATTTTTAGGTTTTTTTGGTTTTAAAGGAATATCATTTTTTAAAATTTCATCATCTGATAAATTAATGTCTTTTTCATTTTCTTTTAATGTTTCTATTTCTGTATTTAAATTTTGAGAATTATTTGATTTATTGTTACTATTTTTTGAATTTCTTGATTGAGAACTTTGGGGTTTTTTTTCAAATTTTGTTGGAATTAAATTTGGTGGTTTAAAATTTTTTTCTTTTGATACTATTTCTACTATTTTTTTATTTGAATTATTTTTTGAAGATGAAGAAGGAGATTTACTTAATCTTTCTTTTTTTGTTTTTAAATCAGGACGATTTTTATTAATTTCACAATCTTTTTCTGTTTTCATTTTTTAATAGTTGTTTTTTTTAAAATATTATTTATTATATACTTATATTTAAATTTATATTATTAAATCAAATAGAGAAAAATCAAATTAATTGTTTAATTAAATAATATATATATAAAATTTTATTTATTCAAATTTAAAATAATTAATTAAATGGGTTGTTTATTCAAATGTTTTCGTAAAAAAAAAGAAATAAATATAAATAATATATCACCATTACTAGACAATAAAAAACGAAATTTTAAACAAATAAAAGTAATTGGAAAAGGAAAATTTGGAAAAGTATTTTTAGTTCAAGAAACAGAAACAAAAAAATTATATGCAATGAAAAGAATAAAAAAATCAGACATAAAAGATAAGCAATTAATAAATCAAATAAAAGAAGAGCAAAAAATTTTAAAAGAACTAAATCATCCTTTCATATTAAAATTAAATTATTCATTTCAATGTAATAATAATTTATATTTAATATCAGATTTCATGCAAGGAGGAGAATTACATTTTTTATTATCAAAATCAATACAATTAAAAGAAAAACAAGCAAAATTTTATTTAAGTGAAATACTTTTAGGATTAGAATACATTCATAAAAATAATATAATATATCGAGATTTAAAACCAGAAAATATTTTAATAGATAAAAATGGACATATTAAATTATCTGATTTTGGTTTATCAAAAATATTAAATGAAAATAATGATATAACATATACATTTTGTATTATCAAGCACCAGAAATTAATTTAGGAAAAGGATATGATAGAATGTGTGATTTTTGGTCTTTTGGAATTATTATGTTTGAAATGATTTGTGGTTATAAACCTTTTGATATTAATGAAAAAAAAAAAGTAATTATTGATTATAATAATTTAACAATTTCTTTTATTGATGATATTAAAGATTCTAGTAAGGATTTAATTAAGAAATTACTTGTTGTTAATCCTAAGGAAAGAATAGGATTTAATAGTATTGATGATATTAAAAATCATGATTTTTTTAAAAATGTTGATTTTAATAAAGTTTTATCAAAGGAAGAAATTCCTCCTTTTATTCCTCAAATTGATAATGATTTAGATTTGAAGTATTTTGATACTAAATATACTGATATGGAATTACAAAGTTTTGATAATGGAGATTTTTTAAATAATGATGATAATGGTAATATAATAATGAATTTGAAGGATTTAGTTATTCAGAAGATTAAATCATTAATTGTTTTTATTAGAATTTATATGTGAATATTTGGATAATAATATGTTATTTTTTATTCATATTTAAACAAATCACTTTTCATTTCTATTTTTTTTACCTTTTTATCTTGATGATAAAATTAAATTTAATCCCAACAATTTTTAATATAAGTAAAATAAATCCAGAAGGATTAAAAAAATTATGATAATTTTTTCCAAAAAAATGTCAGTATTAATAAAAAGTTTTTCTTGAATATATAACATCATATCAAATGATGCCAAAACATTTAATTTGTTTTATTTATTTTTTTTGTATCTATTTGGAATTGATTTGCTTTTTTATTCTACCATCTTTAAAATTTGATATGTATATTTTTATGTCATATTTTAATTCTGTTCTATTTTCTATTATATCTCGCTCATTGTGTGAATGCATTATAAATCTGTTTTTGATAAATATTCTTTGTATCATATTTTCTTTTTGGAATTATATATATTAAGATAAATAACAATATTTATAGTAATAATAATATTAAATTTGATTAAGGGATTTTAATTATTTTTAAGTTGAATTTTTTATTGTAAATTTTTAATAGTTTTGGATTTTTTAATCGTTTTATTATAATGTCTTTTTTCTATTTAACAATTTAGTAAATTTATATATATAAAAAATTTCTTTTATTTTTTTCATATTATTTTTTGAAATAGAATTATTGATAAAGTATTATTAAATTATTTTTTTTAAAGTTTAAAATTATTATAAATAACTTAAGTAAAAAAGAAAAAGTGCAACAAATCTATTTAATTAATTTTTCTTTTTTAATATCATTTATTAAAATAATGCTAATAGACATTTTAGAAAATTATCAAATCCCTTTTGAAGGAGAAAAAAATTTAAGAACTAAACCTTCAATTTTTATGGGTAAAAAATCTTTTTTATTATCAAATTATTCATTTAATGACACTATATTTCAAAATGATTCAAAAGAAGATTTTAAAAAAAATGAATTGATTCAAAAGATAATTCAATCAAGAACTAATTCTGCTATTTTAATTCAAAGAAATATAAGAAAATTTTTGTTAAAAAATCAATTAAAAATATATTTTTTCATATCAAATATTATATTAAGAAGAGAAAAATCTGTTTTATTAATTCAAAACAAATTTAGAAATTATTCAATTCAAAATCATTTTAAATCTTTATTAAAAAATGATGCTATTTTTTTATATGATTTTCCAATTGATTTATTAAATAGTATTTGTATTCTTTCAAATTCAAAAGAACAATTTTATAAAAATATTAATAATAATATTGAATTATCAATTCAACTTTATAAACCTAATATTTTATTAAAATTTCATTATAGTAAATATTTAAATTGTTATTATGTTCCATTAAAAAGAATAAAAATATTTAAAAAAAGATTAATTGTTAATATAATTATTAATGGTGAAAAAATAATTGATCCAAGATATTCAATAATTAATGATTCAAAAGGAAATTTTTTTAATGTTATAAATTCATTTATGATATTTAAAAAATTAAAACAAAGATCTCCTATTATAAAATCAAATTTTAAAGAACCAAAAATATGGGAAGAACTTTTTCAATTGAAACATCATAGAAAATTAAGTTATGATACTGCATCTTTAAGTTCAAAAACCGATATTTCAAAAGAAATGGAAAAAAATCAAGGAGATTTTACATGCATTTATAATAGAAATAATAAAAAAAAGAATACAAATCAAAAACATATATTACCTTCAATTTTAAAGTCGAAAAGGAAAAATAATAAATTGATTATTAAGGATAAAATAAAAAAAGTTTCATTTAAAAATGAAATTGAATTACTTGATTAATATTTATTTATAAATAAAGATTTTTATGATTTAGAAAATAGCTTTATATGTAAATTTAGGAAATATAAATAAAAATTTAGAGCTTTCTTCCTTTAAAATAACATTATTTATTAAGAATATTTCCAATTAATTAAATGTAAATATTTATATTAGCAAATGATTTAATATTTAAATATAATGAATGTTAGATATAGGCATTCAATTTAATAAGTTTAATATCATTCTTGATTTATAATAATTTGAATAAATAATGAAAGAACAATGTTATATATATAAATTTTTAAATCGTTTATTTATATAATAATTTAGAATAATAATAATTATTATATTTATATTTATTTATTTAAACAATTTAAATAAAATAAATGATAAAAATAAAAATTTTAAATAATGAATTCAGATAATGAAAATGGACCTCAAAATGTTAATATTGTTGCAAATGAAAATATAAATCCTCAAAATAATCATAAAAAGAGCAAAAAGAAAAAGAAAATTCAAAAAACTAAAATTTATCCAACGTTTATATTTTTATTCATAATTAATTTATCTTTATATTTATATAGAAAATATAATTCAATTAGATTATCAAGTCTTTCAATAAGTTTATATCCAATATTATATAAATTTCAATTTTATAGATTTATAATTCATCATTTTATACATTATAATATATGCCATTTATTAATTGAGATAATAATTACTTATTACATATGTAAAAATTTAGAAAAAATGATAGGAACTTTATTAACTTTTAGTCTAATTTTAGTATTAATTCTTTCAACTTCTTTTTTATTTTTTTTATCAATGATAATTGTAAAATTTTTAATAAATATTTTTAATTTTAGTTATAATTGTGATTTTGTATATGAATGTGGAATGTCTTGTTTACTTTTTGCATTATATACTTATTTAATCGATTTTAAAAGAAATAAAAATAAATTAATTAAATTATTAAATTTTATTGCAATTAGGTCAAAATTTTCTTCAATATATTTTATAATATTTCTATATTTTTTTACTCCAAATAAATCTATATATGGAAATATATGTGGTATTATTTCTATTAATTTAATAAAATTTTTATTTGGAAATAAATTTTTTCCTAAATATGAAGGTGTTTATGATTTTGAAGAATATTTTAAATTAAACAATTATAAATGCTGTTATATAAGTATTATTGAACCAAGTCAAGATATGAAAGAATATTTATTAGAAATTTTTCCTAATATATCTTCAAATAGTATATTATTTAAAGAAGATGAATTGGGAATTCAGTTAACTGATATTGATAATTCAACAAATAATAATATTATTTAATAAAACCTTTCATAGATAATATTATTTTATTCCATTTTATATTTTAAAACTATAAAAAGTATAAATATTAATAAATAACATTTAAAGTAAATCTTCATTTCATTCAAGATAAAAAGAAAAATTAATTATTATAATGATTTTATTTTCATTAACTATTTAATTAATTTTTCATATTGTTAAATAATAATTTTTTAATTTTTATAAGCATTATTATTCCTTTTAATAATTCTCAAAATTCATTATTCTAATTATCAGAAAAAATATTTAAATAAAATAAACTAAAAAATATGGGAACAAAATTATGTTATTGTAATGATGGTCTTGCAAACAAATATGAAACAAGCATTGTAAAATAAATAAATATATATAAATAAAAAATAGTTATCACAAAAAGATAAACAGTCACAATTAACTCAAATTTCAAACTTAGAAAAATTAAATTCAAAAAATACATCATCATCTTTAGTAGAAAAAATAAATTCATTACCTCCAAAAGACCGTTTTACAATAATAAACAAAATAAACAAAATAACATTTGCATATCGTAATCACTTAAATTTAAAAACTGTATAATAAAATATAAAAAAAATAACATTCTTTAACTTTAAAAAAAAATAGGAAACATCAACTCAAAAAACTCAAAAAACATTTTTAAAAAATGAATTAACATTTTATGAAAATTTAAAAATTCCAAAATCAAAAAATAAAATATTAAAAATAATAAAAAACAATTTTGGAATACAAACATTTTATGATAATTCAAAATATATAGGAACATTTAAAAATAATAAACCAAATGGATATGGGAAATTTTATCACCCAAATGGTGATATTTACAAAGGTGAATTTTCAAATAATTTAAATGGATTTGGTGAATATACAAATAATAAAGGAGCTTCTTACTTAGGTAATTTTAAAAATGATATTCAATTTGGAATTGGTTATGAAAATTGGCCAGATGGTTCTTATTATAAAGGTAATTATGAAAATGGAAAAAAAAATGGTATTGGAATTTATTTTTGGAATGATGGTTCTTTTTATGAAGGAGAATGGGAAAATAATTTTATTTCTGGATTTGGAATTTATACTTTTTGTGATGGGAGAATTTATAAAGGACAATGGAAAGATAATATTATGAATGGTTATGGGGAATTTTATTGGAAAGATGGGAAAAAATATTTTGGTTATTATAATAATGATAAAAAAAATGGTTTTGGTATCTTTTTTTGGCCTAATGAAAAATTTTATGTTGGATTTTGGAAAGATGGTAAACAAAATGGAATTGCTAAATTTATTAAAGGGAATGTTATTAAGTTTGGAATTTGGAAAGATGGGAAAAAAGATAAGTGTTTTAATAATGAAAATGAATTTTATATGGAAATGAAAAATGATGAACAAAAGTTTAGTAAGTTTTTTAAAATGGATATTGTAGAAATTAAAAATTTTTTTGAAATTGAGTAATTTATAAATTAGATTTAATAATATTATGATTTTTTATGATTAATATATATTATTCTTTATATAATAATTCATATATTAGTTTTTTTCATTCTTTTTACTAATTATAAAGTATTTGGTCTATAAAAATTTGTACAAAAATTATTATTATAAAATTAATAAATTAAAATAAATACAATTCACCTTAATACTTTTTTTTGAATTGAAAAAATTACCCATAATATTAAATATAAAATTTAAAATCATTAATATTTACAATCATAAAAATATAATATTTTTACAATTATATTCAATCCTAATAATTCTAATAATAGATATTTTAAAAATTCAATTCCTTATTTATTTAAGGTTGTTAATTTTTTATTTTTAATTTTTATAATTTCTATGTTTCAATTTAATATGATGCTTTAAAGAGTTTTCAGTACTATAACTCCTTTTACAATTTTCAAAATTACAAAAATATTTACATTTAATTTCTTTTTTACACCTTCTATATCTCTAAATATTAATAAATTAAAATACTTTTCTTTTTGTATATAAATTATTAATTTTTATATTTTTTGTTTTTTCTAATTTATTTATAATCATTTTTAATTTATTTTTTTCTTTTATTAATTCTTGAAGTTTGTATTTTAATAACTCATTTGATTTAAATACTTTCGAATATTCTAGAAAAAATTGAAAATTTTTTTCAATTAAATAATCCTTTTCTTCTTTAGAAATATCAGATTTATTAGAATACATGTTTTTATTTCGCTTTAAATTTACGTTTGAATAGTTTATATTTATATCTAAATCATTCATTTTTTTTTAAATTTTTTTCATTATTTAAATAATGGATGAAGGTAAATAATTTAAATTTTATTTTAGCATCAGTTGATACTATACCTTTATTTTCATTAAATGATAGTGTTTATGATCATTCATTAAAATCATATATGAATATAAATGAAAAAAATAATAATACTAAAAATAGTATTACATATACTGATGATTCTAAAGCTGATAATTTTATAGTAAATAAAAATGAATTATACTCTACTCAAATTAATATAATAATATCACAAATAGAAAATTGTTGTAATAATAATAATTTTATTTATTCTGAATATCCTTATTTTAAAGAAGAAAATAAAACAAATTATATTCCACAGTTGTCAATAAATAGTGAAATACTAAATAAAAATCAAATATTAGATTTACATAATAATTTACCATATTATGAACAATATAAAAATATGAATTTATTATATTCTCTTATTCATGATGGCTCATCAATTAAAACTTTTTTAAATAAAACAAATGGGTATAAAAGTTTAATTTTATTTATTAAAGATAATAATAATTGTATTTTTGGCGCATATTCAAATGAAGGATTTAAATATAATCCAAATAAGTTATATGGGACAGGTGAAACTTTTATATTTAGCTTTTTTAATACTAATAAAATTCATATTTATTTATCAACTGAAGAAAATGAAAGATACATTTATTCTGATTATAATAGAATTTCTTTTGGTTGTAGTGATGAAAATTTCTCTTTGAGTTTAGAAGATGATTTTCAAAGAGGTTATTCAAAAAAAACAAAAACTTTTCATAATCCTTCTCTTACTTTATCATCTGATAATTATTTTACTATTTTAAATATAGAATGTTATACATTTCAAAACATTTAATTTTATTATATTTAATATTAATTTAATTATACAATAAATATTTTTATATGTACATTATTTATATAAACTTAAATTTTATTTAATATTAAACTGAAAAATAAGTAAATAATATAAAATAATTACATGGACATTATATAATAGCATAATTCTAAAATAAAATCTCACAATAAATGATTTATTCAATTACTTTAATTGAAAATTTACAATCGCAAATTTTAAAATTCATATCTCTTGATATTTTAATACTAGGCCATTTTTCATTAATAGTAAAAAAAGTTCCATTTGTACTATTTAAATCTTTAATATATAAACTATTATCTAAAATATCAATTACAGCATGTTTTTTACTAATAGAATTATTTTTAATATTGATATTAGCATTATTTCTCCCAATTGAAATAGGAACATCTTTTGTTTTATCAAAATAATAAATTTCTCCTTCAACTTCAATTGAAAAATTATTATCATTTTCATTTTTTGGTCCTTTTATTATAATAGGAATTTTTCCTATCATAAACTCTAAAATTGAACCATTTTTTAAATAAAATTCATTATCAATATTATAATATATTTTCAATTGTTTATTAATTAAAACCATTTCAAAAAATTCTTCATTTTTATCATAATCAATTGAAAATAAAGGATTATTTTTAGATAATGGAGTCATTGATTCAATTTTTCCTCCTGGCATATTTAAAATAAAATCAATAACAATATTACCATTTATATCTTCTTGTTCTCCTAAACCAAAAATTGTATTTCCATTTTTTTTTATTCTGTTTCCTATTTTTAATCCAATTCTATCAATATATAAATCTTTATTCCAAAATATTTCTCCTATTAATTTTAATTCTTGTGTACTTAAAACTTCAGTATCAAAAAATTGATTCATATTAGTTTTACCTTCTTTAACTTTCATATTACTAAATGTTATTATTGAAGAATTTTTATCAAAACTGTTTAAATTATAATTATTGCTAATATTAAAAGCACTATTTCTTGATTTTTTCTTCTTTACTAATTCTTCTCTATTAAATATTCCATCTCTTTCTTTTTCATTTAAATAATTTTTTTTATTTGAATTTGGATATTGAATTGATAAATTATCATTTTCTTTAATATTATTACAACAGAAAAAAAAATTTCTAAAATCAAACATATATTAAATACTTTATTTTAATAAAAAAAAATAATAACATAAATATATTAAAAAATCAATTAATACAAAATATAAAAAAAAAAATATTCAAAAAAAAAAAATTATAAAAAATATAAAAAAACAAATGTCAATAAATAAACTAGCATTTACACCAGGAATAAAACAAAACAAACAACCAAATATTAAAAGAGCAGAATCAAAAGCAAAATATCATGAATTTAAATCATCATCAACAAGTAACATTTTTTTAAATTCAACAATATCATCACCAAATGTAAAAAATATGATAAAAGCAGTTGCAACAATATTACAAAGTCAATTAAATGAAGATATGAATTTAGGAAAAACAATATCAAAAAAAAGTGATTTGTACTTTTTTTCTGAAGAAAAATATATTGATGAATATCCACAATATTTTGATAAACAAAGAATTGAAAATATAAAAAAAATTCCTACTTTAGATGATATGATTAATTTTATTGAAGCATTATATAATTGTGTTCAATTTTCTTCTGAATGTTGTATTATAAGTTTAATTTATATTAATAGAATTATTGCTTTAACTGGATTAAGTTTACAAACTACAAATTGGAGACCTTTAATTTTTGTTTCTTTAATGATCAGTCAAAAAATTTGGGATGATAAATATTTATCAAATGGTGATTTTTCTTATATTTATCCTTTTTTTGAAAAGGCACAATTAAATATTTTAGAAATGAAATTTTTAGAAATGATACAATATAATGTTTATGTTAAATTAAGTGTATATATGACATTTTATTTAGAATTAAAAACTCTTGTTCAAGATGAATATGTTAATAAAGCAATGAGTAATTATGATTTTAAAAAATCAGAACATTTAATTAAACCAAAAGTTGAAAGGAAATTAAGAAGAAATAAATCTGAAGGGAAATTCCTTATTAGTGGAGAATATTATAATTATGTTATAAGTTAATAATATCTATTATATATCATATGTTCATTTTTTTAATTTTTATGTAATATATGATGAAGAAAGTATTTAATATCAATGTAATAAAAAACTAAAAATAACATTATTTAAAATTAAAAAAAATAAAAAAATTTTTGAAAAATAATTTTTTTTACTCATTTATATAAATAAAACTATTTATTTTTCATATCAAAATCATAAAAATGACAAGTCATATAAGAGTAAGCGAACAGAGTTTATTAGCATTAAAACAAATAGCAAAAATATTATATGAAGATGAAACATATGTTATATTGAATTACATAATAAGTAGAAGAGAACAACAATTAATAAGTGAAAGTGATATGGTCAATAAATTAAATCTTCCTTTTTCTGTAGTAAGAAAAAACCTTTTAATGTTAGAAAAACATGGAATTCTTCTTCAAAGTGAACATAAAAAACATTATGAAGAAAATGACTTTTCAAATAATAATAATCAAAATTATCAACATACAAGATTTCAACCTAGAAAAAATAAATCAATGGATTGGCAATTAAATAATACATTTTATAATAATTTACAAGCAAGATTTAATAATTTAAAAGTTAAAATAAATGAAAAATTAAATCAGAGAAAAGAAGTTGTTTTTGAATGTGAAAAATGTGGACATAAATATTCAGTTCAACAAGTTGGTTTTTGTAATAATGAATGTGAAATATGTATAGATCATCCTAAATTAATTGAAAAAGGAGGAGAAGATGTTACTGAATTGAAAAAAAAGTGTAATGAATTAATTAATGATTTAAGTATTATTTTTAATAATAATTCTAATAATCAATTTGTTAGAATTGGTCCTAATAATTCTAATAATAGAGATTATAGTAATATTAATATTAATAATACTAATTTTGAAGTTAAATTTCCTGATAATGATAATAATAATAATGATCCTCTTGGAGATCCTATTGTTAATGAATTATTGAAAAATGTTAAAAAAAATGAAAAGAAATATAAAGATTTTTGTGATTTTGTTGAATATTATAATACACATAAATAATTTTATATAGTTTTAAATTTTTTTTCATTTATTTAAATTGTTATATGTTTTTTTTATACTTTTTTATATTAATTTTAAATTATTTGATATTCAAATAAATAAAATATTATAATTTATTTTATATTGGATTATTTTTTTTTACTTTTTTATGTGATTTTTTTTCCTGTTTTTATTTAATGATTTTTATTATTTTTTTTTTGAATTTAATTAAGCTTTTTTAATAATTGCTAAAATAATTAATAAAAAATGAATTCTTCTAATATTGAATTATGTAATAGATGTAAAATAAAAGAAGTTGAATTTTTTTGTAAAGATTGCTCACCTTTTAATAGATATTGTTCAAACTGTGATACATTTATTCATTCTTTACCTTCAAAAAGAGAACATCACAGAGAATTAATTCATCAAAATTATAATGAAATTTATATGAATGATTCAACTCTTGCATTTACAAATAATTCTTTTCAAACCCAACTAAATTCACATTCAAAATATATAACTCAAAATCCAATATATATTTATGAAAATAATATAAATAGTTTGAATGAAAATAAATCTCAAAGATATAATAATAGAATAAATAAAATATATGATGAAGAGACTAATGATTTATTTAAAAAGAATTTGTTTCTTCAAAAAGAATTAAATAATACACATAAAAAATATGAAAGTCAAATTTTAGATTTAAAAAATATTATTGAAGAAATTAAAAATAAAAATTCTAATGAAATAAAGAAACTAATAGAAGAACATGATATTGAAATAAAAAGAATAATAAACGAAAAAGATAATCAAATCAATTATTTAAACAATCATAATTTTGAATTGGAAAAACAAAATAATGAATTAATAAATAAATTAAATGAATATTCAGAATTAATGAATAAAAATACAAATGGATTAAATGATAAAGTTAATGATTATGAAAATACTATAATTTCACTTCAAAAAGATAATAATAATATGAAAGATTTTTATGAAAAAAAAATTAACTTTTTTTCACAGAATTTTTCATCAGAAAGAGATAAAATTATTAATTCATATGAAGATACACTTGAAAAATTAAATTGTAATTTTAATGATTCTAAAGAAAAATATTATAATATAATTAATGAAAGAGAAAATGAAATTAAAGAATTAATTAATAAACATAAAAATGAAACTGATAATTTAAAACACGTTATTCTAGAATTACAAAAACAATTAGAAGAAATTAGATTAGATCAAGAAAATTTAATTCAATTAAATGAAGAATTAAAAAATGAAAATGATTCTTTAAATGAACATTTAGATATGGCAAAAAAAGAAATTAAATTTCACATTAAAGAAAAAAGAAAAATAGATGAAAATTGTAAAGATTATAAAAGTGAATATGATAAATTAAAATATGAAAATAAAAAAATGCAAAGACTTTCACATGGGAAATTTAAAAAAAACAAATAATATAAAAATTAATGATATGTTATATTTAATTTTTTTTTAATATTTTAAAATAAAATTTAAATAAAATTCCTTTTTTAAATTAATTAAAAATTAAATGAATCAAAATATTTCTTGGATTGATAATGTAATTCATGAACATCAAAACAGTATATATTTATCTTAAATAATTTTTATATATAGAAATAAGTGATTTTTCAAAAAATAAATATTCAAATAATATAATAGATTCAAATCAAAAGAATAATTTAATATTTAGTGATAATGATTTAAAAATATCAAATTATCCTTCAACAAATAATGATAAAGTAAAATTTGAAAAATCTTATGAAAATATTAATAATAATTCATTATTAACAGATACAAATAGTACAACAAATACAAATATTTTTCAAAACAAAACAAAAAATTTTTTTTCAAACAATTTAATTAATACTAATATTTCTTTAAATAATAATAATAATACTAATCTAATTCAGAATTCAGATTCTAAAAATTATTTTGACAATAATTTTTCAACTAAAGAAAAGTATATTAAAGGAATAAATTCATTTCCAAATTATGATCATTTTAATAATGATTCTCAAATTAGAATTTTAAAAGAAGAAATAACTCAACTTAAAAATGAAAATGAAATATTAAAACAACAAATTCAAGAATTAAATTCATTAAAAGAAAATGAAAAAATTTCAAATGAATTATCAAATGAAATAATGAATTTAAAACATAGAATTTCAGAATATGATTCTATTATAGAACTTACAAAATCAAAATATAATGAAGAATTAGAAAAATATAAATTACAAATTGGAGAATATAATACATACATTCATTTATCATATCTTTTTTTTAATAATATAACAAATAATGCAATGTCTTCATTAAATTTTGATTTAAAAAAAAACAATACAATTTTAATTTCAATTGAAGAATTTAGAGAGAAATTAAATCAAATAGAAAATTTCATATATGATACATTAAAAGAAAATTCAAATATTAAAATAAAATATCATAAACTATTAGAAATGAATAATCAAAATTGTAATAATTTTGATAATGAAAGTAATAATAATAATTTTGATAAAAATTCAAACAAACCAAATTTAATAAATGATTCATTTCAAACTGCATCAAGTATTTTTAATACAAACATTAAAGGACCTGAAAATATATTTGATAATAATTATGAACAAATATCAATAAATAAAAAACCTGATATAAATATTGTAGATAGAAAAGATAGTAATAATATTCAAACTCAAGGAACTTTAGAAATATATAAAACTTTAGAACAAAGAGTAAATATTTTAGAAAAAGAATTAAAAATTCAAAAGAAAAATAATAATAATATAAATTCAAATCCAAAAGGAAAAATTTTTTATACATTAAATACAAAAAATGATACAATTATTAGAAAAGTAAGACCAAAATCAATAAATAAAAATAATGATGGAAGTGATTATTCTCAAAATGAAATTATGTTAGATAAACCTAAAAAAGTTATTAAAAGAAAAAAAAGAAAAAATTATAATGGAAGTAATAATGGTAGTATTAATAAAAATCAAAAAGGAAATTTAAAAAATATTAATGACAGAAGTATTACTCCAATTAAAAAAATGAAACAAATACCTTTTGCTATTAATTTCAAAAATGGAAATATTAAACAAAAAAAACATTAATTTATTATTAATAATATAATTATGAATATCAATTTTATTAACTTAATAATTAATTAATTGATTTTATATATTTAAATAAATGAAAATAATTATTAAATATTTAATAACTAAATAAAAAAAATTTTCTTTTTTAAAAACTAAAATATAAATTAAACAAAATTAAAAAAAATTAAGATAAAAAATAATATTAATGGAAAACGAAGAAGAAGATTTTAAAATAACTGAAAATGAAATAAACAATAATAGTAACGAAATAGATTTTAAAATTGAAGACATATTAACATCAACATCAGAATTTCAAAATAGTTTACGTCAAACAAAACAATCTCAATTTACAAATTATGAAGAAGAAGGTCCAATAAATTTAATAGAATTCCAAAAAAAAAACTTCATTTTAAACAAAGAAGCTTTAGAAATATTAAGAAATATAAAAGAAGAAATTGTTGTAGTATCAATAGTAGGAAAAGCAAGAACAGGAAAAAGTTATTTAATGAATTTATTATTAAATTCAAATAATAATCAAATAAAAAATAAAGGTTTTAAAATAGGATCATCAATAAATTCATGTACAAGAGGAATTTGGTTATGGACTACACCAAAAGAAAAACCAAATTCAAAATCGAAAATTTTATTTATTGATTCAGAAGGAACAAATAGTGTTGATATAAGTACAAAAACATATGATTCGAAAATTTTTGCTTTAATAGTTTTAATATCATCATTATTTATTTATAATACAAATGGGAATATTGATGAAAAAAGTATTAGTGAATTAGCATTAGCTGCTCATTTATCAAATTCTATTGCGACAAATGCTAAAATTGATAAAGATGTTTTAATTGAAGAATTAGCTCCTAAATTTATTTGGACTTTAAGAGATTTTACTTTAGATAAAGTTGATCCTGAGACTAATGAAGAAATTTCTAGTAATGAATATTTAGAATTGTGTTTAAGAAATAAGATTTCTGGGAAAAATAGTAATGAAAATAATATTATTAGACAAAATATTATTAAATATTTTAAAGAAAGAGAATGTATTACTTTACCTAGACCTGCTGATGATGAGGAAAATTTACAGAATTTAGATAAAATTCCTTTTAATCAGTTAAAACCAAATTTTAGAAAAGAATTTTTAATTTTGAAAGAAAAAGTTTATGAAAGTTCTAAACCTAAAATTATTAATAGAAAAAGAATTAATGGTCCAATTTTAGCTGATTTATTAATTGCTTTTGTTGATTCTATTAATTCTGGTATTGTTCCTAATATTAATACTGCTTGGGATAATATTATATTAAATGATATTGAAGATTTTTATAATCAAAGTTTAAAATATTTTAAACAAAATATTAATAAATGTAATAATGTTAGAAATTTATATAAATTGAAATTTAATTCTATTATGAATTATCAAAATGTTTTAATTCAAAACAAGGAAATTTTAGATAATGAGAGATATAAAGGAAAATATGATAAGTTTTTAAATGATCTTGAAAAAGAAATAAATATACAAATGATGAATAAAGAAAAAGATTTAAAAAAAGAAAATATAAAATTAGTAAAAGAAGCAATTGATGTAAAAGAAAAATTATTAGATTCAAATATGTTTAAAGAAACATATAAAAAAGATAATAATTATGAAGATTTAATTAAAGATTATTCTAATTTTTTAAATGCTGGAAAGGAAAAAGATAAAATTTCGGATAAAGAAACATTAAATATAATATTTAAAAATGATTTAAAACAAACAAAAGATATTCTTTATTATTTAATAACACAAAAAAAGTCGGAATTTAATAAAATTAAATCTTCAGTTGATAAAGAAATAAGAACTAATAATTTTATTATTGAAAATAATAATGTTGAGCCAATTATAGAATTAAATAAAACATTAGAACAACAATTAAATCTTTTAAATAAAGATAAAATTAGAAAAGATAAAGAAATTGAAGAATTAGTTGAAAAATATAAAAAATTAATGGATAAAAGAGATGATTTAAAACAACAAAGACAAACTGCTTTTATGAAATCTTTGAGAAGATCTAATTTAGCTGATATTAGTAATAATAATCATTTATTAAAATCAAAAGGTATTTACTCTGAATTACAAGGTGAAGAAAAAGGATGTAATTGTGAAGTAAAAGATATTTGTAATCTATTTTAATAAAAAAAACACAATTAATATTTATATTATATAATAATTTTTAATAAAAAAAATAAAAAAATTATCAAAAAACAATTTTTACATAAAAAATAATTACATATAAATAATATTTGACTCAAAAATAGATAAAATAATTATTATTTAAAAATAAAGTAATTAAATTAGAATATCCTAAATTAAAACAAAAAAAAATTTATAAATTTTCTTTTTCAAAATATTTTTCAATTCTATTATTCAACTGTTGAATTTTATCACTTAAATTAATAACATTATCATCCAAATACCTAATTTTTTTTTTAACCATATCAACATCAACAGCCATTTTATATTTAATTTGAAATCTATGAACAACATCTTTATATTTTTTTCTATAAAAAAATTTATCTCTAGCTCTTTTAATCATAATTTTTTTTTGAGTATTATTATTAGGAATTTCTCCTTTAAAATACTTTCTTTTAGTAATAACATATTGAAAATTATTTTTAAAATAAGCAACAGCTAAATTTTTAATTTTATCTCCTTCTTCTAATCTTTGAATAAAATCCAAAGTTCTTTTTTCATTATCATTTAATTCAGTAGTTGATTGAAAAAAATTAATATTTAAAGCAACAATAATAGTTCCTGAAATTGCAATAATAAAACCAACAAATCTTCCAAGTACACTAACTGGATAATAATCACCATATCCAACAGTAGTCATTGTTACTAAAACATTCCAAAAACAATTTAAATATTGACTAAAGTTATTTGTATTATCTTTATTTCCTAATAAAATATAGACTGGACCTTCAATTATTTTTAACATATATGATAATGTTAAACATACTAAAAGAGTTATTAAAATTAAAGTTTCTAATGTTTTACTTATTAATAAACATTTAAATGAAAAAATATATCCTGATTGTTTTCCCATCATTTTACATATTCTATCTGCTCTAGCGCCATGATAATTTGAACATAAAATCCAAAATTTAATAAAATAATAACTTCTAAATAACATTATTGCAAGGAAAAAATCATTTATATTATATTTAACTTCTAATAAATTCCAATTTTTATTTGTTGTTACATATTTATTTTTAAATAATAAATTTGGATGTATTATTGCAAATATAATATCAATAATAAAAGTAGAAAATAAATCACTTTGGAAAAAATTATCAATTGAACTAATATATTTTGCAGAACGATATAAATAAAAATAATGAATATATCTTGGTATCATAACTAAAATAAAACCAGCAACTCCAATAGAAACTGAAATTAAAGAAATATTAATAACATCTTCAAAATAACCAAATTTATAACATTTTTTATCATTACATGTTCTTGTCTCATAATATATTATTCCACTTCCTATACTTAATGCAACAAATAAAGTTGATATCATTTCATCTATAAAAAGTGTATTATAATATACTTCTGTTAAATGTTCATCTTCTAAATTTTGTTCGTTTTCTAAAAAATTTGTTAAAAATACCATTTTAACATCTGTTAATTGGGTTAAACTAAAACGCCGGCCTAAACTTTTACGATTTGGACTTATTTTATTTATATTGTTTTCATTTTCTGGATTATTTAATAATATATTTGAATTACTTATTGTTTGAGTATTATTTTGTAAAATATTTTTTGATGTTGTTTTTAAATTATTTATAGATTCGTTTTCTATTTGAAGATTTGACATTTTAGATTATTATTTTTTTAGAATTTTTTTTATTTTTTTAATATAAGGATGGTTTATTAAAGATAATTATTATTTCAATTAATTAAACATTACTTATTAAAATATATTATATATTCGAAAAATTTAAATATCATTATATTGATAAATAAGGAAAAATAATAGATATTTAGTTTTAAATAATATAATTATTATTATGAAACTTATGGAATTCATTTCAATGAATATGAAAATTTTAAAATCTCATGAAACAAATTCATATTTTATATTATTATCCAAAATTTTTTTATTGTTAAATTAAAAATTCAAAAAGTAATGAAAAAGAATATAATTTCAATTAATTTAAATTCAAAAAGAAGAAATATAATATCAAAAATAGAAGAAAAAGATGAAAGTAATTTATCCAATTCATCAAATTTCAAAAATAATGAAGATATTATAATAGAAACAATAAACAGAAAAAAAATAATTAAAAGAAATAAAATAATACCATATGATTCAAAAGAAATGACAACAACTGATCAAATTGAAAACACTTCAACTCCAAAAAATTTGTCAATTTCTTATAATATTATTTGTAGTGTAAATTCATTTAGATTTAAACATAAATCACCTTATCAATATTATCAAAATTGGATTAATTTGAATGTAGTTAAAAATAATACGAATAAAGCAATTTTAAAAAGAAATTCAAAAATAAATAATGAAACTTCAGAAAATAAAAAGAAGAAAAAATGTTGTTGTTCAATATTTTAAGTTATTGTATTTAAGTAGTATTTGGATTTTATTTATAATTAATAATGTTTATTCTATTTTAATATTTTCAATGATATTATAGTTTAATTGATATTATTTTTCCGATATCTAAAAAATAGTAAAATATAAAATTTATTATAAAAAATGAAAATCCACAATCTCTACAAATTAAATCATACTAATAAAAAGAAATATTAATTTATTATATTTTTAAATATTATTAAAATTAAATAATAAAAGATTATAAATATAAATATTTAAAAAATTTATAATTAAACATTTATTATATAATTTAATAAAAAGATAAAATTTAACTTTTCAGTTTTTTTAGGCAAAAAAAGTTTATTGGCTATATATTATTTTTGATTTTTATTTTATTAAAACAAAAAATAAACCTTACTTACTTACATATAAAATTACCTAATTTGATTTTTTTTGACTAATATTATATAAACACAGTTATTTTTTATATATTTTGAAAAAATAAAATTTTCAAAAAAACCATTTACAAATAACTATTAATATAAAAATCTTTTAACAATTATTTAAATTATGAAACCTAGTTTTTGCCTGGCTATTAGGTCTTTTGTTTTTTTTAATAACAGTCTCTAATAATTTAATTTGATTATTCATAATATTTTTATATTTGATTTCTTTAAAATAAAAATCACTATTACTATTCTTATTACTATTATTAAAATTAACATAACTATTATTTTTACTATTATTTTTTTCATTTGAAATATTTATCTTTTTACATCTTATAGAACAAATATTCTGATATATATAATTGTTGTTAGAAATCAAATTATTTTTTGGATGAATTCCAACCAAATTATAATTTTTTTTTTGATTATAACTATATGAGCTATATTCAACTGTTGTTTCTGTGGCTGAATTATCATCAATTTTGATTTTTTTCTTTTCTTTTGGTAAATCAATATTTTTTAATAGAATATTTGGTTTTTTTATTAATTTAATTATTGTTGAATTGTCACCTTGACTTTTTATATCATTTAAAATTTGTTTATTAATTATTTCAAATTTTTTTTTTTTTGTGGTTGTTTGATTCAGTGTCTTCAATATTAAAAATTTTTTTCTTAAATCTTATATAGCTTTGAAGAAGAATATTTTTATCTTTTAGATTAAAGCTTCTATTTATTTTTCTTTCATTAATATTATTATTTGAATGAGATAGAAAAAAGCTTGGATTTCTTTTTCTATCTGATATAGTATTATTTTTTATTTTATTTATTTTCTCTAAAAAATCATCTTTTTTATTTGAAAAAAATAAATTTGAAATTTTTAAATATTTTAATAATTTGTTTTTTACATGATTTTTATTTCTAATTAATAAATTTAAATTTATTTTATGATAATTATTATATTTATTCTTATAAGAATTATCATTAAAATTATTTTTGTTATCAACATAAATTATTGTTTCTTTTTCATATTCCTCAATTTCTTCTTTTAAATTTTTTAATTTTTGATTTTTTATATCCAAAATTAAAGGAAGTAAATTATTTCTTAAAGTATATCCATTTTTAAGTAGAGGTGGTTTTAATAATAATATACCATTTATTTTTTCTTTTTTATTTTTGGAATTTAGTATAATAATTTCTTTATTATTAAATTTTTGAATATTAATATTCCTATTTAAATTATCTTTTAATTCAAATATTAAATCTGTATCATTAAATTTAATATATATCATTATTGTTTTTATTAATTTAATTAAATCATAAAATTTTTGATTTGAAATCATTTTTTTATAATCCTTATATAATTTATTATATTTATTTTGATAAAGATTATTAATAAAATATTTGGAATAATTAATAATAACTGATTCAAATTCATTTTTATTATTTTCTTTCCCTTCTAAAAATATTCTTCTTAAATTCTGTCTTAAAAAGTTTTTTAGAACATCATTTAAATCTTTTTTATTAATCTTTTCTGATCCAGGACTTAGAATTTGAATAAAATATTCCTTTATATTTTCTATTTTATGTTCTATATGATTATTTATTATAATTAATAATTCATGAATTAAACTAAATAATATGTTAGGATACCCATAAAAATTTTGATAAAAATAAGAAAATTGAGTACCTAAATTATTCCAAAGTAAATAAAATTCTGAAGATGTTATAAATTGATCATTGTGATTTATTAATAATTTTTCATTTAATTTTTTTATATTTTGTTCATATTCTTTTTTAATGTTAGTTTCTTTTAAAAATTCAATTTCCAAACTTTTTATTTTTTCATCTTTTTCTTGTATAAGTTTATTAAAATTTACATTTTCTTTAATCTCATTGTTAATCATCTATTTTTTTAAAAAAATCTATCATTTATTTATATAATACAATATTAAATTAATTTATTTTTAATTAATCAGAAAAATATTTATTATAATAATAATTAATTGTTCTTCCTTTATTATTAGCATATTTTTGTTTTAAAAAATTCCTTTGAGAATAAACCACTGAATTATTTAATTTGTAAACAAAATTTAAATCTCTTTTTAATTTTGAAAAATCTATATAATGTTTAATATCTTTAATATTATATTCTTTTTTTTTATTGATATTTTCTATAAATTTTGATTCTCTTAATACAATTTTTATCTTTCTTTGTTTTGCAGAATGAAAATATTTTCTTTCTTCATAAAATTTTTTTTCTGATGATAATTTATTTTGAATTTTATTTTTAATTGATTTTGTATTTTTTAAAATTTTTCTTTCTTTAGTTTTTATTAATGAATAATTTTCATTTTCTTTTAAAACACTTTTTTTTTCATTTGATTTAGATGAGAATGTACTTTTTTTAAAATTTTGTTTTGAATAACTTCTATTTAAATTAATTTTAGGTTTTCTTTTAAATAAATTTACTGTAAAATTTAATTTTTTCATTAAACTCCAATATACTGTTTTATACTTTATTTTTTTTTCTTTATTTCTTTTTATAATTGAGAGATTTGAACAATTTTTTTTAAAAATGAATTTAGGTTTTTTTGAATAATTATTGGATTCATTAAAATCATAATTGATATTATTGGAACTTTTATTATTTTTTTTTATAGGATTTGTACATTTTATTCTGTTTTTATTATTTTTTGAATGGTTTTGTGGAAATAGTTTTTTTTTATTCATTATTATTTGATATATTGAATTATTATTTTTTTCAATTGAATTATTTTTTTCTATTAATTGCCTTTCAGATATACTTTTTTTTAATCTAATATATTCATTAATTTTATCAAGATTATTATTCATTTGATTTAAAAAATTCTCAGAAAAATCATTAAATATTTTTACAGAATTGTCAATATGTTCTTCTAATTTTTGTTTGTTTCTTGTAAAATTTATTACTGAATTTCTTTTAAATGAATGAAAATTATGAAATATATATGAAGGATACTTATCATAAAAATTATTATTCATATTAAATTTTTTGAAAGAAAAAGAACAATAATTTATTTAAGATATTTATCATTTATTTATTTATTAATTTAATAATAATTTAGAAATTTTCATTATTTTATTTTTTTAAAATTATTTATTATTTACTTAAAATTTTATTATTTGAATTTCTACCATTTTTTTTAAATTTCAAATTTTTTAAAAATCAAATTAAAAAAAAATTATTTTAAAATGATAAAATTATCCATTAATTTTTATTCTATTTATAAATATTTTTAACATTAATTTATGTTATATATATTTAAAGAATTTTTTATTATTTTAAAATATTAATATTGTTATTAAATTATTTCTTTTGATAATAAAATTATATATTTTCTTTAATATTTATTAATAAATTAAAAATATTGAAAAAAAACAAAAAATGTAATTTAATATATATAAAAAATTATTTAAAAAAAAATATATAAATAATTTACCTTTTCAATTCTAAAAATATAGTAATAACAGTAATATCATCAACACTGCTCATATTTCTTTTCCATCTTTCTCTAGCAATTTCTTCTAATTCTCTACAAGCAGCATAAGCATTATTTTCTCTTGCATGTTTTCTAACAATCACTCCAACTTCTTCTTCAGATAAAAATTTCCATAAAGATGAAGTCCCAATAACACATATTTTTCCTCTATCCATTCTTAAATTCGATTCTACAATTTCAGGTTCTGATGTTATTCCTAATTCTTTTCCTTGTAAATCACCTAAACTTCTTGATATATTTAATTTGACAATTCTTTTTAAATATATATTTTTATTTTTTTCAAATAAATTTTTTTCATTTATTTTTTCTAAATAATTTAAATTTTTCCAAAATTGATTATTATTATTTTCATTATTATTTACATTATTATTATTCCCATTTAAATTTTTATTATTTAAATTATCATTATTAATTAATTTATTAAATTGTCTTTTCATTTTTAAAATTCTTTCTGCTTCACTTGGTCTATTTGGAACATGTGGATAAGACAATTTAATAAAATTTGAATTTGAATATAAAACACATTTACAATCTCCACAATTTGCACAATATAATTTATTATATGAATCATTAGGATAAATTACTATACAACATGTTACTCCACTAAAATCAATATCAATATTTAATTTTTCCTTATTTTTAATTAAATAATTTTGACAATTTTCAAATGAATCTGCTAAAATTGAATAATAATTATCATGACTTAAACAAACTTTTATTGAATTGTTATTTTGAAAATAATCTACAAAATAATCTTTTACTATTCTTGATATTTCTAAAGCACTTTTTCCATGTCCATTAAATACACCAAATAAAGATATTGAACCTAATTTTTTTGATATAAAATTTACTTTTGAAAAACAAGTGTTTTTATTTTTTTTTTTAAACATATTTTTTTTGAATAATAATGGATTTAATTCTCCTTTTATTGTTCTATCTTCTGCTTTTAAAATTTTTAATGAATTCTTTATTGTATGATTTAAACTATAATTTGATATTTTATTATTTCTAGTGTATTCACTTACACCTTTTATTTTAAAATTTGCTCTTCTTACTGATAAATCTACAAATGGAAAAAAAGAACTTTTGTGATTGTGTAATCTTTTATCTGTTAAATTTAGACTTTGACTCTTTCTTTTAATTAAATTTATTTTTGAAAAATCTAAAAGTGGTAAGTTAATATTATTTTTGTTTTTTAATGTATCATTATTTATTGTTGAATTATTTCTTTGTAAATATTTAATTTTTTTTATTTTTATATTTTTTAATCTTGAAGATGTTGATTTAGTATTTTGTAAATGTGATACTAATTCCTTTATATCTTTATTTTTTATTAATTCTAAATTTTCTTTCTTTAAAAGTTCGTTTAATGTAAATGATTTATTATGAGAATTATCTTCATGATTTAATTTATTATAGTATGAAATATTAATTTTTCCTCTTGCTGTTAAATCTCTATAATTTTGATATGAAAAATTTCTTTTTAGAGAAAGTAATGGAATTTTTCTCATTTATATGTAAATTATATTAAATAAATATTATTAATTTTTGTAAAATAGAATTTTATTTAATTAGAGTAAAATATTTAATGGAAAATTTAAATTATCTTCAATATTATTATCAAATTCTAAATTAACAAAATGTGGTTTATTTCTTTTCATCATTTTTCGTTGAAAATTAATGCTTAATATTTTATTTCTTTCATTTCTTTTAATTTCCTCATCATCACAATTAAACTTTAAATAATGATTAAAATTAATTAACGTCATTTTTGGCATTTTTTTTGGTTCTAAAAAATTCTTTCTTGTTTGAAAAAATTCATTTTTTTGATTTGATTTAACTAAACTTCCTGGACTTAATAAATTTCCAATATGGCGATAATTATTATTATTCAATTTTTTAATATCTAATTTGAATTTTTCACTTCTTGATTTATTTTTTAAATTAAGTTTTATTTTTTTTATACGAGAATTAGGATTATTTTTTGTTTTTATTTTATTAATATCATTACTTGTATCAATTGATTTATTATGAAATGGTCCAGTTAAAGTACTATTACAAATATTATTTAATTTATTATTATTACTTTCTCTGTTAACTAATTCACTTAAATTATAATTTCTATTACTGCTATTTATATCACTTAATTGATTATTTCTTGAATAATTCCTTAATAAATTATAATTTTCAATTTCTTGATTTTTTTTTAATAGTTTTTCTAATCTTTGATATCTTGTAAAATAGTAATCTCTTTTTTCTTTTCTTTTAATATTCATAATTTCATCACTTAAGGAAGAAGTATGCTCTATTCTATCTAGATAATTAATTATTCCTGACTTTTTAATATTATTATATATTTTTCTATTGTCTGAATTTAATTCTTTAATAGAATGATTATTTTGTATATATTTATTATAAAAAATATCATTATCAAAAATTGGACCTAATGAATCTCTAGTCCAATGTTTTCCTGTCTCATATCCCAATTTTTCATTTTGTTGATTTAAATTTAACAATTGATATCTTGTTTTTAATGAAACTGGATTTAAATAAATTTTTTTATTTATTTCTTTCATAGGATCAGTTTTCATTTATTAAACTGAAAAATTTGTAAAAAATAATATTTAAAAAAATTTCATAAATTAAGTTATATTATAAATTTTAAGTATAATATATCAAATGAAAAAAATAATTTTATCATTTTTCATATTAATAAAATTATATAAAAATATACCCCAAAAAAAATGAATAACCAATTCTTTGTTTATTAAACCATTAATTTACAAGTAATTTATAAAAATTATCATTTTTATTTTATAATCAATTTAAATTGATGTTCAACAGAACAAAATGTACATTTAAACAATGTATCCTTTTTAATTTTTGTTAAGCAATCTTTACAAAAGAAATGTATCATTTTTTTATTAATAGTGAAATTATTATTAATAACTTCACATTTAATAACATTTTCAAATATATTTAAACAATTAAAACATTTATTACTTGATTTATCAATATAATATTTTAATAACTCTTCACAATTAATTAGATAATTATTATATTTTTTAACAAAAGAATTTACATAAGAAAAATCATAAATATGACCACAGAAACAAATCATATTTTCTTTAAAAGGAAGTGAACGGATAATAAAATTATAAAAATCATTTATACATTTTTTACAACATAAACAACAATTACATGGAAGAACTAATTTAGATTTACTTTTTTCATTAATATCTTTATTACAATAAATACAAATTAAACTTTTTATTTTTTTCATTGCACTTTGAAAAGTAAATGTTTTATATATTTTATGAACTTTATTAATTGCATCTTCTATATTAATATCAATACAATTTCCTAACATAATATCATCATCTAAAAAATCAATAATTTCCTCATCATTACGAGATAAATAGAATCTTTTTTGTTTTTGAATAAAATATAAAAATAAATTTTTCATATAATAATCAATATCTTTTATTATACATTTATAACAAATAAAAATTTCACTCTTTCCTAATTTTTTAAATCTTGCAAGCAGAGATTTATCATTATCTTTACAAATAAAACAACAAGTAATATTTTCATTTTCAATAGGAAGATCAACTAATAAATATTGTTTATATTTTTTAATATAATCATTACTATATACCAATTCATAATGTGTCTTTTTATAAAGAATTGTAATTTTATTATCAGGTTCATTATAATTACCTGCATCTAAAATTGATTTTTTACAATGAGAAGTGTTGATATCAGAAACATTATTAATATATAAAATTTCAATATTATATCCTAAAATAAAAGGAGTTAAATAAATATCAATTCTTTCTGAAATTTGATTAAATATAAATAAATAATTTTTAAAAAAAGAATCATAGTCATGATGACCATTTTCATCTATAAATTCAGTTGGAAGTAAATTCCCAATAAAAATAGGGAAATCTTCTAATAAAGTTTTTGTTCTATTTTGATCAATATATAAATAAATTAATATTCTAAAATATAGAATTAAACCTTTATCAAAATCATCAATATTATTATACATTTTTAAAAGAACTGAATATGATTTTAATATTGGATCTCTACTTTTAGAAGTTAATGAAAAATAAATCATAATTAAACATTTAAAAGTTTGATTTATATCAATTTTATTTTCTTTTGCCATTGATATTAATATTGGATTTTTTAATTTCATTTTAAAATCAACTATAAAATTTTTAATAAAAATTATATTTTTTTGAAATATTAAATTTTCTAAAAATGCAAACATAATAATTCTATAAAAACAATTACCATCTGCTTTAATTTTTCTATACATTAAATATTCATATTTCTTATTTAGGTCAGGATCTTCAATTAGAAATTTACTAATATGATTAATAGTATCATATATAATTTGTTTTTCATGTTCAATATTATTAACTTCAATTTTATCAATTTTTTTTTTTAAATCATAAATTTCTTCATCTGAAAAATTTAATAAAACATGTTTAATAAATAATTGCCCAGTTTTTGAATGTTCATCAGGTAATAAATTCCAATTATATTTTTCTAAAAATTCATTAGCATAACATAAACTTTCTAATTTTTTACTGACACTATATTTATCAGTTTCTAATTGAGTTAATAAATTAAAAGCTGAATTGTGAAGAAATGAATAGTCTATTTTTCTTGGGACATTTACACTATTATATACATTTGGTTTGTCTTCATCACCAACTACATCTGTACATTTTTTATATGGTTTTAACATATTTTGAAATAATTCCATTTCATTCATTTTTTTTTTATTTAATCATTGATTATATTTTATTTTATTATTATTCTTTTTATTTATTTTAATTAAATATAAATTAATATGAAATGTATTTTTTTACAGAACTATTTTTATTTTAAGTTTTTTAAATGTAAAGTGTTAATAATATTTAATTCAATTTCTATTATTTAATATAATCATATAATTAGTTTTATTGAAAAAATAATTATTATGTCAAATTCACAAAATTATAACAATGAATTAGAAAAAAAAAAAGAACTATTAAAAAAAGAAATATTAGAAAAAAATAAGGATCAAAATTCATTTATTAATTTTTGTATGTCAAAAAAACAAAATGGAGATGATTTAAACAATTGGGGATTAGAAGAATTAAAAGAAATAATAATTGAATTCAATTCTAAGCATAATATTTCAATTCAAAATCAATCACAATTAATAAACAATAACAATCCAAAAATAAACCAAAATACAAATCCCTTATATGAAAAAATTGACACAAATAAATTACAAGTAGTAGAAACTAATAAATCAAAATCTATTTTTTTAGAATGTAAAAAGTTAGAAAAGACAATATTAAATGATAAGAAAATAAATATAATAATAAGAAATCCTATAACACAAGAATCAACAAATTTTTTATCAAGCAATTATATTTTATATGAAGTTTATACAAAAGAAACAAATTGGAATGTTCAAAGAAGATATTCAGATTTTGATTGGTTAAGAAATACATTAACTAAATATTTTCCATTTAAATTAATTGCACCAATTCCAGGAAAAAAATTAGGAAATAGAAGATTTAAAGTTGATTTTATTGAAAAAAGAATGAATTTTTTACAAAAGTTTATTGATTGTATTATTAAAGATGAATATTTTAAATCATCTGAAATACTTATTTCTTTTTTAAGTATAATTGATAGAATTCATTTTGAAAATAAAATGAAAGAATTATCATCTTACATTCCTTCAAAATATGTTCAAGATTTAAAAAGTTTTAATTCTAAAGTTGAAATTTCCACTGAACAAAGTAATGATAATGGTGAACTAAATAATATTAAAAATCCTAGTGAAGATTATTATACTAATATTAAATATTATTTTCAATTACAAAATACTTTATTAGAAAGATTAAATTATAATTTGAAATTTTTTTATAAAAGTATGAAAGTTTGTTGTAATCATTTAGAAGAAGTGAGAAAAAATTTTGAAAATATTAATCAATTAAATGTTAAAATATCAATGAGAGAACCTATTAAAACAACTTATGAAGAATTTGGAATATTTATTAAAAATTGGAAAAGAATATTAAGTAATCAAAATGAACAAATTAAAGAAAGTATAAAAGATTTTTTTAAATATGCTAGATTAGAAGGAAATTCATTTTCAGAAATATTTGTTAGAAGAGAAGAAATAAGAAATAAATATATAAATGAGAGTAATTCTTTAAGAAATAAAAAAGAAAAATTATGGACTGAAAATAATATTACTAAATGGGAAATTATTGATGGTTCAAATAAAATTGATACTGTTTTATTATTAAAAGATAAAAATTATGCTTTTAAAAATATGTGTACTCAAGAAACTTTAAATGTTGAAAATTTAAAATTACAATTGGGATATGCTAATAAAATGATAACTAATGAATTAATGAGATATTTAAATGAAAATTCAGAGAAATTTATGGAAAATATGAAAGATTTTGTTGAAAAATTTTATCCATCTTTAACTGATGGAATTTCAATTTGGACTACACTTGCTAATTATTGCTAAAAATATACTTTATGAAAATAAAATAAATTATATATTTTTTTAAGAGGGAAAATAATATTATTTAAATTTTAATAAAATTTAATAATATATTTCTATAATTAAAATGAATTTATTCATTAATATAGATAATTTAAAATTTATTATTTAAATAATAAATTAAGACCTAATTAAATTTACATTTTTCCTAAAGCTAAGATACCTTACTAATTTACAATTACACATTTAATTATTTTAAATACCTATTATATAAGATAAAAAGTCTTTACAAATGAAATTTTATCTTAATTGAAAAAAACAACTTACAATTTAGAAAAAATTTATTTTTCTAAATACTTTTTGAAGAAATTACGAATCTTTTTCCTATATCCAGAAAATTTATGTCTTACATAATTATTAATATGTTTTTCCCAATTAGGAGTTAAAAGATTCGTAAAAGTTGTTTTTTTAACATTACAATTTGTAATTATTTCGTCATTTAAGAAAAATTCATTTTGATATTCATTTTGGAAAATATTATTATTTATTTGAGAATAATATAAATCATTTGGAATTATATAAATTCCACATGACCAAGTTTCATCTGAATAATTATTTTGAAAATCTTTATATAACATTTTTATCTTATTCAATTATAATATTATTAATATTTTTTTTAATCACAATGTTTTGAGAATGCTTTTACCATATAAATTTTTAATTTTTTTAAGATAGAAATTTTATTAAAATATAATTTTTATATCATTTAATAAAAATTATCATATTTTTATCAAAGATTGATAATATAAAGTTGGATTACATATCTTTTAATAGAATATAATTTAAAATTTCAAAATATAAATAAAATATATTTAATAAACTCTCAATATTTTTATCATTTTATTAAGATAAATAATCAATTTTTAAAAATAAAATAATAATATATAGAATCCAATAATATATATGAAAAAACATTAAAAATAAAATAAAAAGATAAAATAAAAAAATCTAAAACAAAAATATAAATATTAAAATAAAAGTAAGCAAAAAATCCCTTTTTATTAAAGTATCAAACCCTAAATAAAAAAAATTAAAAAAATCAAATTAAAAAAAAATTAAAAACTTTATAAATAACATAAAAAATAATATATTTATTTAAAAAAATGAATGACCCAACATCTTCATCAACAAATACAAATTCATTATTAGCATTAGGTGCAGCTTCAGTTTTTATAATAGGAGGATTAGTATATTACTTCACTAGTAATAGTAAATCAGAAAATTCAAAACCAATTGAGCAAGAAGAATTAAATGAATTAACAAAAGATTCTGAAGATTCAAAAAGAAATAAAAGAAAAAATAATAAAAAGAAAAATTTAGATTCAGGTGAAAAAAAAAGTGAAGAAAATAAAAAAGAAAAAGAAGAAAAAAAAGAAAATGAAAATAATGAAAATGATAATAAAGTTAAAAAGAAGAAAAATAAAAAAAAGAAAAGTGAAAAAAAAGAGGAAAATAAAAAAGAAGAAAATAATAAAAATGAAATTAAAAATGAAGAAATTGAAGAAGATGAAGGAGAATGGGTTGAAGTAAATAAAAAAAATAAACCTAGAAAAGATTATACTAAAGAAAGAGAATTAGCTAAAAAAGAACATGAAGAATTTTTAGATCAATTTTAAATTTTAGAAAAGTTATTATTTTTATATTTTAATCAATTATTAGTAATTGATTTAAAAACATTTATTATTAAAAAAATGTTTTACTTTTTAAAATATATTTTAATTTTATTAATTTACAAAGAAAGACATTGAAATAAAAGTTACAAAAATAAAAATTTTAATGTAAAATTAAGTAATACTTTTTTTTTAAATAATTTTCTCAAAAATAATCTATTGAATAAATAAAAAAAATGAAATCAAATACTAAATCATCATATAAAAATAAATTAAATAAAAAAAAAGGTTTTTCTTTGTCGAAAAATAAAAAAATCAAATAATAAAAATCTAATTTTTTATTAGATAAAGTTTTCGAATACAGAAAATGAAAATAAAAAAGAAAAAATTCCTATTATTAATGAAATTTGTATACCTACTTATTTTAATGATATAAATATTAAGAAGGAAATTATTGTTCAAAAAAAAATAAGAAAATTTTCAGAAACATCAACTCAATTTTTTGATTTAGAAGATGAAAAAGTATATTTTATTAAAAAATAAAGTCTTTATTAATAATAAAAAAAAGAAAAATTTAATATAAATTAATTGAGAATTTTTTAAAGGTTTGATTTAAAATTTATTAAATAATTGAATATTATTTTAAATATCAATATTGATGTAAAATACATAAAATATTAATGTATAAAAAAATATTAAATTATTAAAAGAAATTTTTTAGAATATTTATAAATATTAAGTATTCTACAATTTAATTTTTACTAAAAATAATATTTTAATATAAAGGTTTTGAGTAAATATCTTTATTTTTACATTTTGAAAAATATTTTTAAAATACAAATTTAAGTTTTTTTTTTAAACATAAAATTTAAAATCTTTTTATTATAGTTATATATTTTATTTTTGCTCCATTTCAATATATTATTTATATTAATTGTCTTTATTTTCAATTAACTATGAAATAATTTTTATTTATTTGATAAATATAAACCATATAATTTATTATTAAAAATTTATAAATTTTAATATATAATTTTAATAATTAATATAATTCATTTTCAAAAAAAATGAATGGAGGAACATCAAATTTATATCAAGATTTTTTATTCGCAGTAAATTCTTTATTTCATAGTAATGATAAAAATCTTCAAAGACAAGCAAATCAATTTATATGTGATTTTGATAAAAGACCAGAAAGTTGGGATATATCTTATCAAATATTATCAAGTGATAATTTATCTGATGAAGTTTATTTTAATGCAATTCAAATATTAAAAAATAAAATTAAATTTGATTTTGGAAATTATTCTGAAAATAGAGAAATGATAATAAAATTAGTTTCATTTTTACTTGAAAAAATTGATAAATTTAAAAAATTAAAACATTATATTTTATTAAATTATTGTCATTGTTTTAGTATGGCAATGTTATTTTCTGGAAGTGATTTTACAATATTAATGAAGAGATGTGTTGAAACATTAAATTCTCAAAATAATATTAATGATACTCTTGCTTTATTATTAATTTTTAATTATTTAATTGAAGTAGATTTTGATAGTTCAATTGTTATTGATGATGATAAAAGAGATGAATTTAATTTTAATTTAAGTAATATTGCAAATGAGGTAATTCAATTTTTAAATAATTTAATCAAATATATTAATAAAGGTGAAATTAAAGATGGAAGTTTATTAAAAGTTATAAATACTGATATTTTAGAAACTTTTACTAATTGGTTAAAATTAGGATTAAATGAAAATACTATTGAAAAATTAAATAATGAATATATTGATATTATAAATTTTGTTTTTGAAATTAATGATTCAAATATTCAAAAACATACTGATTGTATTTGTTATTTATTAGAATTGCCTTTAGAAAATCAAGAAATGGAAAATTTAGCCAAAATTATTTTTTCTAAAATTCTTCCTTTTAAAGAAGTTTTTTATAAAAATATATCAAGTCTTGATTCAGAACAATGTTCATTTTATATTGAAGTATTTAGTTCATTAATTACTAATAATTTACAAGAAATTTTAAGTGAAAATAGATTAGACTTAATTCAATTAATGGTTGATTTATCTAAAATTTGTCCTTCTGGTAGAATTGATTTAATTTGTGATTTTTTTTCATATTTAGATAGTTTTTTATATGAAAGACAAGTAAGTAAAGAAAATATTTTAGCTCAATTTAAAGAATATTATATTCAATTAATAAAAAATTTAATAGAATTAATAAAATTCCCTTCTGATATTTTTAAAACATTAAATGAATCAAAAACAAAAGTTTTAAAACATGATGATGAATATAATAATATAAAAGATTATAGATATGTAATAAAACAATTTTTATTAAATTTTACAAAAGATTATTCATTCAATTTTATATTTAATCAAATTCTTTTTCCTGAATTTTTAAAAACAGTAGAAAAAATAAAAAATAATTTAAATAATTTAAATTATTGGTCAAAATTTGAAGCAATCTTATATGCTTTTAGTAGTGTTAGTGAATTAGTAAATGAAAATGACTTAAAATCATTAGATGTTATTTTTAATACAATATTAGATGTTCCTAAAAAGTTTTTTCAAATTACAAGAACAGTAACAGATATTATTGATCATTTAGAAAATGTATTAAATAAGAATGAAACATTAGTAAATATTTTTTTCCAATATTTAATTGAGGGTTTAAGTAATGAAATAACTTTAAAATATTGTTCAATAAGTAGTAAAAATTTATTAAGTAAAAATAAAGAAATATTCTCAAAAAATAAAACTGTTTTGATTGATTTATATAATAATAAAATAATAAATAATATTTTAAATAATTCAAAATATTTACCAATATTAGAAGGAATAGTAGAAGTGATATGTTATAATAATAATAATGGAAATGCCGAAATTGGAAATAATTTAATAAATATTTTCAAACAATGGGTTTTATTTTTAATAGAAGCAAAAAATAAATCAATGAGCCAAAATGTTCAATTTTCTTCTGAAGAAATGGAAAAGTTAATTGAATTATTAATTGTTATAAAAACAATATCAAAATCAGCTTTTGATGGCTTATCAAAAGATAATTATATTATAATGGAAAAAATATTTAATGAAATATGGCCACATTTAAAAATATTATTTAATAAATTTTCAACAAATAATGATTTAGTAGAAGAAATAATTCAATTAATAAAATTTTATATGAGAGGATTTAAAGATAATTTTAAATCATATATTCCAGAATATTTAAATTGTTTAATTGAAGGATATAAATTATCACCAATTTCATCTTATTTATATGGATTTGAGATTTTAATAACAGTTTTTGGTAATTATGAAGAAGAAAATATTAAAAATATGATTAATGTAATGTTTAATCAATTATGTCAAATTACTTTTAATAATTATATAAGAAATAGAAGTGATTTATTAATAAATGTTCAATTAGGAGAAGATTTTTTTGGATTAATGTATAGAATATTAAAAATTTCTCCAATTTTTTTAATTGATAGTGAAATGTTAGATAATATTATTTTGATTTCTTTGGAAAATTTATCAATTGATCAAATTCAAATATCAAAAAATATTATTATATTTATTAATAATTTAATAAATTGCCCATATAAAACTTTTATGACTGAAATGAAAAAAAAAAATCAAGATAAATATGTAATTTATTATAATAAAATACAAAAAAAAATTGAAGGTTTTATATCTTCTTTAATAAAAGAAATTTTACAAGTTTTATTATTAGTTCCTCCTAATGTTATTTATGAAAATATAAGTGAGTTAATTATGAATTTGGTAAAAAAACAACAAACATTATCTGTTAAATATTTTTCTGAACATTTAAAAGAATTTCCAGCAGATGTTTTAACAAATAAAGAAAAAGATAATTTTATTATGCTAATTCAAAATATTTCAATTCAAGAAAAAAAATTTGAAGATTACTTGGAAGTTATATTAAAAAGATGTCAAAATAAACAAATTAGAGATAATGGTAAAATGAATAATAAAATATAAAAAAGTTATTTTAATATTAACTTGTTAATAATTAAATAAAAAATATTTTAAACTTTATATTTTTTTAAATATGATAAATAAATATTATTAATTTATTTCTTTTGACTTAATTAATCTATTTGTATACATTAATTTTAATAAAAAGTATTTTAAAGAATGTTATAATCTTTCAGTATTTTAAATAATTTCTAATACATTATCAGGATTTTATTTTAAAAATTACCACTAATAATATCATGATTTAAAACATATTATTAAAGTCCTTATTATTTATTATTCATCAATGTTTGAATAATATTATTATTATTCAAATATATATTATTATTTATATTCATTTTATTATTGTTAATACTTCTAATATCAAATCTATTTTATTAATACTAAATATATTTTGTCTCTTTCTTCTATTATTATTTTTATTATTAATATTATATTCAAAAAATAAATCATATAATTCTTTTCTCTTTCCATTTGATAAATTTTTAACGAATAATTAAAATTTGTTTTTATTTTATCAAATTGTTCTTTTGATTTAAAAGATTCAACTTCAATAATTTGATTTTTAAAAAATTGCATATTTAAAACTTTTAATATATTTTATTACTTCTAAATTTGATTTAAATTTAACATATGCAAATAATTTATCTTTTCCATTTCATAAAAATATAATTTAATTACAATTTCCTTGAAATAAAATAAATTGTTTAATTCATCTTAGTCACAAATGTGATGGAGTACTTTTATTGAATTCACCTATTTTAAATTCATTAGTTTTCTTTTTTTGATTTAGAGTATTTTCATTATTTTTAAATATTAATGATTTTTGCTATTATATTATTTTTTTGTGAATTGTTAATAGAGAATATAAATTTATATTTTAATTTTATTTTTTTGAAGATTTTTAAAGCAAAAAAAAAATGTTTTTATGATTCATGAAATAAAAAATTAAATTATTTAGAGTATTAATATTCTATTTTTATAATAATAGTTTTTATTCATAATTTACACATTTTTATTATATTATTATATATTTTTAAAATTAATTTGCTATATCTTCCATTTTCCTATTTCCTTTTTGAATTAATTCAACAACTGAAAAATGAATAATTTCAGGACCTTCTAAATCTCTATCAGAATATAAAATTTCATTTTGAACTGTTGTTGTACAATTATTATAACTTGTTGTAACCTTATCATTATCTTTTTTTTCTAAATTATATAAATCTTTAACTGAATTTGAAGAACTAATATTTAAATTATTTAAATAAATATTTTCCTTTTTTGAAATAGATTTACTACTTAAACAACGAGTTGTTTTCTTTTCATTTTTTGAATTATCTGTTATATTATTTTTATATAATTCATTTTCAAATTCTAAATTTATTTTTTGTTTTTCTTTATTTAATTTTATTGTATGTCTTACACTATTAACAGTCGTCCCTATTTGTTTTAATTTTAATAATTTCGATTTTCCATTTACTTTTACTTTATTTTCAAAACATTTTTTACTTAATTTATTTATTTTTTGAGAATTAAAAATTTTTTGATTTGGACTTATTTTGGAATTATTATTTTTTGAATTCGAATTTGTATTTACTTTTATAATTTCTCCTATGTTTTTTCTTTGATAAATTGTTTTTAAAAATTTATTATTATTATTTGAATTTTTACTACTGTGATTAATAACTTTGAAACTTATATTATTTGCTATATTTTTATTAATTGATATATTATTTGAAATATTAAATGTAAAATTATGTTTATAATTATTGTTTTCTGTTTCAGTTGGACTTATTTTTGAATTTAAGTTTTTGTTCTTGTTTCTTGTTTTATTTTTGAATGACGATAATTTATCTAAATAATTATTATAATTTGTTTTTTGAACTATAGATGCACTTGATGATTTTAATAAGTGATTATTATTTTTTTTTTTTTGAGGTAAATCTATTATTCTATTTGATGAAGTTGAAGTACTCATTGTTAATTTGAAAAAAAAATTAAAATATATTGTTATTCGATAATAAAAAATTAAATAATTATTTATTATTTATTATTTATTATTTAAAATATAAAATGAAAATATATATTAAAACAATATTAAAAAATATTTTAAAAGCATATAAACATAAAAATCTATTAATAAATAAATATTTATAAAAAGAAATCACATCAAAATAATTATTAAAAACAAAATTTCATACTTTAATATTTAAAATATTAAGATAATTTTGAAATATTAAAATTAATAATGAAAAAATTATATTTTAATAGGTTAATTAATTTCATAAATAATATTATTTATAAAATCATTATAAATTAATAATTAATGAAAAAAGAAGTTATTCTTCCCTTTATATTAGTTAATATAGATATTACTTTAAATGATGAACAATTAAAAGATAAATTAAAAGATATAATATTAAGTTTAGGAACAAATATGATAGGAGATCAAACAAAAAATTCTTTTAGTGTAGTTAAAAAAGAAAAAAATTTATTAAAAAATATTTGTCAATTTTTATGGAATAATAAAAATACTTATACAACTATTCAAATAACAATAAAATTTTTAGAAAATAGATATGATAGATTAATAGAATTAAAAGAAATTACAGGAAGTCAAATTGATGGAGAAAACTTAATAGTCAATTTTTTAAAGAAATTTATTAAAATATCAAAAGATATTAAAATAATAAAAAAATCAGAAGGTTATTTTAATAATTTAGAAAATATAATTAATAATACATTTAATGAACAAAAACAAGAAATAAATAAAAAGATTGGACCAAATTATAATAATGAGAACGTTACAATGTTAGAAACAATAAATAAAGAAGCAACAAATTATTATGAAATATATAAAATTTTAACTCAAGAAAATTATGAATTAGGTAAAAGTGTTACAATATTTATAAATGATTTTAAAATAAAAAATAATGATATTGAACATAATAAAAACTTACTTCCTTCTCAAATGAAAGAAATTATTTCAATGATAAATTTTTGTGATGATACTTTTAATAATTATTTCAATAAAAATGGTGCTGAAAATAAATATAAATTTGCAAAACCAGCAATTGAAAAATTTATATTTAATAAATTATATTTTCAATTATATGATTTATATTCAAGTAAATATGAAGAAGATAATAAAAAATATATGGAAAAAAAGGAATTAATAAATAAGAATTTATCAATTGAAAAAATAATGGATTATTTAAAAATGAAAGAAACAATTAAATGTTTAAATGAATATAAAAAAAATGAAAATTCAAAACCATATAAAAGTACAATTGATTATGTAAATAAAATGGAATATGAACAAAATCCAAAAATTAAATTTGAAATAATTTTAGGTGCAGGATTAGATTTAAGAAATACAATTTTAGGGAATAATAATGGAAAATATGATTTAGAATCTATTGATGAAGAATTACCAATATATATTTATATATGTACACAAATTAATATAAAGAATATTTATGCTGAATTACATATGACTGAAGATTATTTAATCAATGCTTATCCTGATGAAGAAGAAAGTAAGGTTTTAAAAAATATGATAAATTCTATTTCTTTTATTTCAAAAGATGAGTTTAATATAAAATAATATTAATAATTAATTATATAAATCTTTATTTATTCTATAAAATAAATTTAATAATTTAATATATTAATTAAGATATATAATATTATTTATAAAATAAACTTGTTTAATTTTTATTTTATTATATATATCATATACCTTAAAAAAGTTATTTTAATAATTCTGATGATATAGATTTTTTAATTTGATATTTTATATAATCATTTTTAATTGAATCATGAAATTTTGACAATATAGTTTCTTTAATTATTGAATCATAAATTGATTGATTTCCTTGTAATATTATAACTTGTTTTTTATTATCTTTATTAATTATTATTTTTCTATAAACATAATTTAATTCTAAATTTAAATCTGAACATTTTTTTTTATTATCCTTTCTTTTATAATCTATAGGTTTAACAAATGAATTTTTTTCATTTTGCATTTTATAAATTAATCCTTTTACTATAGAATTTTTAATAGGATTTTTTCTAATATAATTTAGAAATGAAATATTTTTATTAAACAAGACATTTGAATTATTAAAATATTCTTTTATTTTTGAATTAGGATTACTTAAACTTAATCTTTTATTAAAAGATAACAATTTATTTGATCTTGAACGATTAAATTTATTTTTAAATAATTCCTTATCCTTATTATTATTTGGAATTGGTTGATAATTTGAAAATAATTGATATTTTACATTCCTTTGATTAATTGATGGAAATAAGATATGATTTTTTGGAATTTCCATTTAATTTAAAAAAAAAATAAAAATATTATTATATGTATTAATATTATAAAAGTAATTTTCTAAGAATTTATTATTATATACTATAATTATATTAATAAATATAACAATCAAATTTATTTTTACAACATCTATTATCAATTTCATTATTATAATATGAGATTGGTGATGAACAATCATTATTAGTTTGATTAATTAAATTACTTATATTTTCCTTTTGATTATTTTTCCTAATAGATATTTGATTTTGATTTATACCATTATTTCCAAATCTACTTTGAGAATTATTATCATCAAAAAAACTAGGATCAAACCTACTATTAGCATCTTCATAAATAGAATCACTTTTACTATTATTACTCATATATTTAATAATAATAAACAAAAAAACAATTAAAAACCCAATAATAAATAATAATAAAAATACAATAATAAAAATTAAAATAAAAAAAAATAAAAAATTAAAAAAAAACAAAATAAAATAAAAAAAATTATAAAAAAAATAAGATAAAAATGTCACGTCGAGCAAATCAAAAACAAAAAGAAAAACCATCTCAAAACATTCCAAAACAAGAAGAATTAATAATAGATTCTGAAGACACATATAAAGATTTAGACAACATATCATACATTCATCCATCTCATTTAAGTATGATAAAATCACTATCATCAAATCAATATTCAAGAGTTTCAATAAAAAATACACATGTAGATGATATAACACCATATGTTTTATTAAACTTATATGGTAAAGTAAAAGTAGATTGTCAAATTGAAATTATTGTTTATCAACCAGTTGCAGTTATGCAATTTTATGATGCTAAACAATTAGAAGCAAATGCACTTTTGGCTGGATTTGCTGATGTTAAAATTAATGATACTACTTATGTTGATTATAAAACTCAAAGAAAAATGGATACTTTAAGTGTCTCTTTTATTAAACCTAAAAGAAGGACTTTTGAAGGAGAAAATGTTGAGGTTAGTTCAACTAGTGAAGTTAATACTTCTAGTAAAAAAAGAACTAATTCTTCAAGGAAAAAGTAATTTGTTTGTTTTTTTTATATTTTTAAAATTTAAAATTTTTTTGTTTTATTTTTATTTAAAAATTTGTTTTTTAAATATTTAAATTTGTTTAAATTTTTTTTTTTTATTTTTGAATTTTATTTGTTTTATATTGTATTTAGTAATATCAATAATATTATTTTAAAAAACAATTTTTCTTTTAAAATTTTATTAGGAAAAATTTTTATAATAAATTTATTATATATATTTTCAATTTCTTTTTTATTAATTTATTTAAAAATTAATTATATTATTAAATAAAAATAATATATTTAGATATTAAAAAATTCAAAATGAACACATTTGAATTTACGAATAATGAAAATAATGAAGAACAACAACAACAAGACAATCAATTTGATAATCAAAATCAAAATGATTTTATTCCCATGACAGATACACAACAAAATCAAAATGATTTTATTCCAATGACTGATACACAACAAAATCAAAATGGTGATATGATTGATAATTTTGATAATATGAATTCAAATAATTTAAATATGATGGATATGAATACAAATATTTTAGATGAAGAAGAACAAAAAAGAATAGAAGAAAGAGAAAAAGAACAAATTGAAAGAAGAAAAAAAATTGAAGAAAAAATTCAATTTGAATTAAAAAAAAAAGAAGAATTAAGACAAAAAGCAATTGAATTTTTAAATGATTTTTCAAATAAAAGATTAGAAGAAATTGAAAAAAGAAAAAATGAAAATATTAAAAAAGAAAAAGAATTATTAGAGAATAAAAAATTATTAAAAGAAGGGAAATTAAATCCTTGGGAAAGTATTACTGAAAATATTGCAATGAAAGATTCTGAATATAAAGGAAATAAAGATGTTAAAAGAATGAGAGAAGTTATTATAAATAGAAAAAATGATGTTAAAGAAGAAGGAGATAAAATATAAGTTTTTTAAATATATTTGTTTTATTTAAATTTAATCATTGATTTAAAGTTTAGATTTTTATTTTATCTAATAGTTAAAAAAATTTTAAAATATTTGAATTATTCATTTTTTTTTGAGGTTATTTATTCTTAATTATATAATTAAATAAATTAAAAATAATATTTAAAATGACAATAAAATATTATTAATCTAAAAAATTAATATTTTTAAAATTTAAATAAGTTTATTTTATTAATTTTATATTCTAAAATTTAAATGTATTTTAGTAATATATTTTTTTTGGATATTTTATTTATAAATGATATATTTTTAAACATTTTGCTTATATTAAAATTACACTTAAATTTTATCCATTGATGATATATATTCATAATTATCTTCTTGTAATTCATTTGCTCTAATTTTTCTAGGTTTTTTTAAATGAAAAAGAATATATAATGAAAGACAAAGAATTAAAACTATCAATACAACATCAAATATTAATCTCCAATTAGATTCATATTTTTCAATTTTAGTATATAATCCAATAATTCTCTTATCTAAATCAAAAGTAAGAAAATATTTTTTTAAAAATATATGTCCAAAAACCCAAACAGAATTATATTGAAAATCTTTATCATCAAAAACAATACCAAAAATATATTTATCATTATCCTTAATAAATAAATCTGTATAAGTTAAAACAAATGTATAATTTAATTCTTTCGAATAAAAATATAAATCTTTAAAATTTTGAATGTTATTTTCAGGACAAAAGTAAAATATATAATTATTATAGACATTTGGATGACAATCATTTTTATGTAAATAATAATCTAAAAAATAACTTCTCATTGAACCAGGGGCAGAAATTAAACCAAATTCAACATTAATTAAGCATTTATAATTATTAATATTTAAAGTTGAATTTTCATATTTAATATCATTAATATTAACAAACCAATAAAGATCATTTTTATATATTCCAATTTTTTGAAAAATAAAATTTTTTTCATTGTATTTTTTATCATAAATATGAGGATAAGTTCCAATAATTAATTCTCCATTATCATCATCGAAATAATTTAAAAAAAATGAATAATTATCAAAATTTGCAGATTTTTTAATTTGATAAATAAAATTAAAATCTATTAACTCATATTGAGTTTCAATTGGTCTTAAACCTAAATTTCCACTTTCAATATAATTTATTTCACTTGCTAAAATTAATGTCACATCATTTATTTTTTTTCCATTTATCATTAATGTTTCACTTATTTTATATCCTTTACTATATTCTTGTCCTGAATATGTAATTATAGTATCATTTAATATTTTACATGTATTTGATTTATTTTCATTAAATTTTTTTATTGGATAATTCACTTTTGAACCTGAAACAAAAAATGTGTAATATTGACTTCTTAAATTTAAATTCATTTTTTGAGAAGGTGTTCCTATTTCTATTGTTATTTCTAGATCATTTTGAAGAATTGTTTCGATTAATGGCTTATTATTTTGAGGTTTTATTCTTTTAAAAGGATATTTTATATATTTTTGAGATGAATTATTAATACTAAAGAATAGAAGTATAATAATTATTAAAAAGTTATTTATATTCATTTTTTTATATTTTTTTTTAAACGATTTGGATTTAATTAAATATTTTATTTTAAATTAATGAAAATTAATAGATAAAGTTTTTCATATTAAATTTTTAATAAATTAAAACAAATTTAAAATAATAACTATATTTATTTATATCATTCAATCTATCACAATTAAAATTAATAATCTCCCATAATTAATATCTTATTCAATTATATATTATTATTTATTTATAAATACAGTAAATTCATACTTTATTATATTTTTTGAAACTTTCAACATTAATAATTTTAACTATTAAATTAAAGTGGACTTTTTTTGTTTGTACATTTTTATTTTTTTCTTCTTCTATCTTATTCTCTGTTTTTTTAAATTTTTTTTTTTTGTAAATAAATAATTCATAATTATCTTTTTGTTCGAAGCAAGTATATTTTGGGATAGGCATTATTTAATTATTTTTAATTTTGATTTTTTTCATTAGAATATATATATAAATAATTTAATATAAAAATTAACTTCATATTAATATTATGACAAATAATATAATTATCTCAAAATATATATAATATTGATTAATTAATAAATATAATGATTAAAAAAAATAAAAATATATTTTTAATAAATAATATAAAGTAAATGAAAACAGAATTTAAATTTTAATAGTAAAATTTAATTTTATGTTAAAATTAAAACTAGTAAGAAGAAAGAAATATATAATATTAAAAATAAATGAATAATAGAAATGATTTAAAATAAAAATATTAATTAACATAAAATAAATGAAATAAATATTTAAAAAGAGTAAATCAAAATAATTAATATTATTAATTAAAAAATTTATAATAAAATTTAAATTATAATATAAATTATATTTTCATATTAATTTTTAAATAAATTGAATTATATCAACAAAGCCTCTTTAGCTCAGCGGTAGAGCGCCAGCCTTTTAAGCTGGTGGTCGAGGGTTCGATCCCCTCAGGGGGCGATTTTTTATATATTTTTAGATTTATGTGTCATAGAGGATGTTTTAGAGAATATATATATAAGAAATGTGTATTATGTAAGAATGAAGATAATAACTTTAAAAATGTTATAAATGAATGTGAGATAATGAAAGAATTAAGAAAAAAATTAAAGAATGAATTTGAAGAATTAGATAGAAAAACAATAAATTTAAATTTATTAGAAAATATAGAATATTTCTATTAATCTTTTTTATTATATTCTCCAAATTTTATGTATAATTCTTTAATAAATTTTTTGATTTTTCTAATTCCTTTATTATCCTTTTTCTTTTCATCTTTCTTTCCTGAATAAGATGATACTTAAAACGAATATTCTCGGAAATCAAAATAAAAGATGATTGGGTTTCTTTTTTTCTCTTTTTTTTTTATTTAATTAATATAAAATATGAGCCGGCTTGCCGGGCTTAAACTAACTAACTAACGATTTTTTATATATTTTAATGTATTTTTTATTCTAAAATAGTTATATTATAGTTATTAATTATTGTATTTCAGAAAATAGTAGAAATATTAAAATTTTTAGTTTTTTTTATTAATTTAAAATAATTTATTATAATTTATTTAAAAAATTATTATATTTAAGGTAGTATAATAATTTAAGGATTGTTTATTTCTTTAATAAAAAGAGATTAGAAAAAAATAAATATTAAATAATTTATTCAGTATTTTAATAAAGTTTAAATATACTTTTTAAGAATAAAAATTGGTTTATTGATTAATAAATATCTTTAAAAATAAATTTATTTATTCCATAATTGAATTATTTTTAAAATATAATTAATTATTTTGTTTATTTTTTTTTAAATTTTAAAATTATTTTTGAAATTTAAATTATTTTTAAAATTTAATTAACATGTCCAAATTTACCTCATCATTTATTTCAAATGATAAAAAAACATTCATTAATTATCAATATAAAAATAGAAAAATAAAAAATAATGAAAATATTTCAAATTGTTTATTATCAAATAAATTTAAAAAAACAATGTTTAATATGAATAAGCAACTTTCAAATATTTCATTAGGAGAAAAGATAATATATTCATCAAGAACTAATAAAAGGAAAATTTTTAATGATGACTTTATAAATGAATTAAAAAATTTTGATGAAGAAAATATTAATTCTTTTCAAATTTGTCATAATGAATCTTTTAAAATTATTAGTACAAAAAATAATTATATAAATTATAATTATCAATTGGAAAAAGAAAATTATAAATTGAAAGAAAATTTAAATTTCTTATTAAATAAAAATAAGAAAATCCAATATTTAACTTTAAATACTTTTGATGATAAAAATGAAATTGAAATATTAAAAGATTTAATATATCAATATGAAATAAAATTACAATTAATGGAAGAAAAATATTCAAAATTAAATGAGGAAAATAATACATTAAAAAAAAAGTTTAATGACGAATATTTAAAATATTCATCAACATCAAGAAATAAAATGATAAATAATAGAACTAATTTGTCTCCTCAAACATATTCTTCAAATTTTTCAATAACTAATGATTCAACAAAAGAAAATTTAATCAAAAATAATAATGATTTATTTACCAATCCATCAATAATAAAAAGGAATTCATCAAATATTTATATTAAAAAAACTCCAAAATTATCTAAAAATAATTCAGCATTAAATATTGATAATTTTAATTACGAAGAAAAAAAAATTAATCCTTTAAATTTATATACAAATAATTCAATAAAAAAAATTGATTCTAAAGTAATAAGACTTTCAAATAAAAGAAATAATATCCCAATTATATCATATTCTCCTTCTTTTTTATATAATTTACCTAAATTTAATTTTACAAAAGAAAAAAATAGAAATGTAATTATTACATTTAATATATCTACTCAAAGATTCTCAATAAAGAATTATATTGAAGGAACATCTAATTTTAATAACATTTATAATAGTTTTATTGAACATGAAAATGATATAATTTTATCATTATCAAATGGAGCAATTATAATAACTGGAAAAGAAACAAATAAAATGTTTTTTTATAATAGTTTAAATAATTATATGTATAATTTAAAAAATTTAAATCATAGTCATTGTAAAGGAGGAATAATTCAATATCAAAATAATAAATTAATTTGTTTAAGTGGAAAAAATAATTCAACAGTTGAAATGTATAATATTAAAGAAAATAAATGGAAAGATTTACCAAATATGAATAGATCTCATTGTGAAAGTGCATATATAATAATCAATGATAATATTTTGTTTTCTTTTTTTGGTTTTGATTATGAAAAAAACTTATTTATTTCTGATATTGAATATTTAAATTTAAATAATACTTATTTAAATTGGAAAATTATGAAAATAAATGAAAAAATATATATTAAAGGTCATAATATTTTTAGTTTATATAATCATTATAAGCAAAATTATAAAATTTTTATAATTGGCGGAGAAAATAATTCATATATTAATAAAGGTATAATTGAAATTGAATTAAGTGATTTTAAAATAAAATATCTTGAAGGATTAAATAAACATTTTAAAAGTAAAAATAGAGATAAAAAAGAAGAAAAGATTATTTTCTCAAATCCTTTTTTTAGTTATTATGATAATATTACTAATAAAAATTATATGTACAATATAGATCAAAATTTAAATGCTCATTTTATAGATATTGATACTTTAGAACACGATATATATAAATATCATATTTTTTCTTAATTTTTTTGATTAATACATATATAATTTATATATATTATTATTTTTTTCCAATAAAAAAAATATATATTAATAATTGAATAATATCTCATAATTTCATTCTCATTCTTTGAAAACTTATTATTTATATATAAATGGTAATTAAACCTTTTATCATTATAATTTTTTTAATTTCTTTCCGTTTTAATTTAAATAAAAATTTTTCATTTGATTTATTTACTTCCTTTACAAAATCAAATTGGTTTAAAAATACAAATATTATTTTATCTCCAATTTTAATATCTAAAACTCTTTTATTTTTAACTAATGGTTCAATTGGTAAAACTCAAAAAGAAATAATTGATACTTTAGGATATAAATCAGTTATTGAAGGAAATAAATTTTTAAATTTAGTTACAAAACATTCCAATATAAAAAATATATTAAAATTTAGTAATGCAATTTTTTCAAGAATTCCATTAAGTAATAATTTTAAATTATTAGCTCAAAGATACAATTTTGAATTTAAAAATATTTTTGAAAAAGGAGAATTATTTGAATGGATTAGTAATAATACAAATTATAAATTTAATGAAATTTTTAATAATGAAGATCCAAAAACATTTGATTTTATTTTAATTTCAACTTTATCTTTTATAGGTAATTTTGAATCAAGTTTTACTTTATGCGAAGATCCAACTAATATTTATTTTTATGATGAAGCTGGTAAAAGGAAAAAAATACAAATGTTAGAAACAAAAGGAAAATTTAATTATTATTATGAAGAAAAATTTCAAGTTATAGAAATTCCTTTTGAAAACAAATCAATTAGTTCATTAATTTTTATTCCTTCTAATAAATATAGTTTACAATCATTAATTGAGGATTTAAATGAAGAAAAATATAATAAAATAATACAACAAATGAAAAAAACTAAAATTGAATTATATATTCCAAAATTAAAAATCGAATATAAAACTCCTTTAGCTAATTCATTAAAAAATATAGGAATTAAAAAAGCTTTTAGAATTGATGCAGAATTTCCTTCAATAACATTAAATTATGGTTTACATTTAACTGATTTTTTTCATCAATCTTCTTTAGAAATTAATGAAAGTTTTATTAGATTTCCTACTTTTATTGGTTTAGTTAATTTAAATAATAAAAAGATTATTCAATATAAAAGAATTAATGTTAATAAACCTTTTTTTTTAATTATCAAATTAAATGATTTTCCTTCTGATTTCATTTTAATGGCTAAAATTACTAATATTGATAAAAAAGATATTCATTAATTACTTAATAAAATGTGATATAAAGTATATATAAATGAGTTATAAATAAATTTTTTTAGTTTAGTAATTTAATAATTAAATATACTTGAATTGTTTTATTTTTATATATAAACTATATATTAAATTAAACCTAATTTAATTTTTATTTTTTGTGAATCAAATATGTTATCTTCATATTTTCTATTATATAATGATGTAACTCTTAAATAATTTTTAATATTAGAATCTAGAGACACACATTTTCTATCTCTTTTTATTTTTTCATCTAATTTTTTTAATTTTGTTTCTTGAATTAATTTTTTATTTAAATGTTTTTTTTTATCCGCTACTCTTTCAACAATTGGATTAATATAATTTGATACAATTTGAAGAATTTGTGATTTTTTTTTTATATCTTGTACTTTTCCACTTATTCCACTATATTTATTTATTTTTTCATTTAATATTTTCCTATATTTTTCTAATGTAAAATTAAATAAATTAATTTTAAATCTTTCTTTTTCTTTTAAAGCAAAATGATTTTTTAAATAAGTAAAAAATCTATTTGCTTGAATTTCTTTGTTTAATTTTTCATTTTTTACATAAATCTTTTTCTTATTTTTAACAATATTACTTTTATTATTAATATAACATATTGTATTTGAAATATTTTTTTTTTCTGATTTTAATTCATCATTTGTTTCACTTGTATAAAAAGTATCTAAAGTATATGTAGTTTTAATTAAATTTCTTTGATTTCTATTTCTATTTGTTTTTGAAGTATCAGTATTTAAATTTGTTTTTCTATTAGAAAAAGTTTCCTTATTTTTATAAAATTTAGTAAAATTACTTGTTTGAGTTTTATTATTTATAAAAGGAGGTTTTAGTTTTTTTAACGGAGAAGGAAAATAAATACAATTCATTTTATAAAACCAATAAATAAATGAATAATTAATAATAATGTATAATAATCATAAAAAATAAAAAAAAAATATTTTAAAAATTAAAAACAATTCAAAAACTTTAAAAAAAAAAATAAAAAATAAAAAAAATAAAAATAAAAAAAAACCTTATTCTTTCTTTTCTTCTTCTCCTTCTTTCTTTTCTTCTTCCCCTTCTTTCTTTTCTTCTTCTCCTTCTTTCTTTTCTTCTTCTCCTTCTTTCTTTTCTTCTTCTCCTTCTTTTTTTTCTTCTTCCCCTTCTTTCTTTTCTTCTTCTTTCTTTTCTTCTTCTTTTTTTTCTTCTTCTTTCTGAACAACAAGAACAGGCATTTCAGGGAATTTTTTAGTTTCTAAATACTCATTATAAAAATCTTTATATTCTTTCATAATACTTTGAAAATGACTTAAATCATCTCCTAAAACTTTCCTAACATAACTTTCATAATAAAATTTCCTAGTTGTTGTCGGTTTCGGTTTTACAGGTTCATCATTTTTAACACCTAAAGATTCTAATAATTCATTATCATTTTCAACTAAAAATTTTTCCATTTCATCAATTTGTTCTTTTGTAAAAGTAATACCATATCTTTTTAAAAAAGTATAAAAAGTATGAAGATCTAAAAAACCATTTTTATCTGAATCTAAAACACGAAATGCTTCAATTAATGTTTCTCTATCGTAACTTGCATATTGATTTGTTTTTAATAATTGAATTAAATGCTTTTCAAATGCATCTACTTCAAGTAAATCTTTTGATTTATCTGTTGTTGATTCTAATTTTTCTATTGCTGGAAGAATCTCATCAACTACTTGAGATTGTGATGGAAATTGAAGGAAATAACGAATTAAATAAGGGGCTTCTACACGAGGAATGTAACCATTGTAATCTTTGTAGATTATACTTACTATTTGGTGGACTTTGTATTTTATAAAGGTCTCCATTACTGGAATATCGTTTGGTAATAGGTTTTGGAAGAACATTTTTTTTTTTTATTTTTTTTATTTTTTTTATATTATTTTTTTTATTTTTTTTAAATATTAATATTAAATATTTTTTTTTTTTTTTATTATTATATATTAATATTGTTCCTTTTTTTATTTTTAGTTGTCTTTCATGAATTTTTCATATGGAGGAATTTTTGGTTTGGGCTTTGAATTTGTTCTTAATAAATTAGGGATATTAATTATTTTTTGAAAATTTATATTTTTTTGGGTTTCATAATCAGTTGTAAATACTTCATCAAAAACACTCATTTTTGAATTTTTTTTATTAGATTCATTTATATTAATTGAACTATTTGAAGGTGATTTATTTAATATTCCTTTACTATTATTTTCAGATGTTTTATCAATATTCATTTTAATTCTTTTTAAAAATCTTATTCTTTTTGATATTGGGAAAATGCTTTTAAATGGTTTTTCTTTTTCTTCTGAAAGAGATTCATCAATTTTACTATTTTCATTATTCATTTTATTAGTTAAACTAAAATACTCATTTTTAATTTTATATGGTTGTTGAATTTTTTGAGTATTATAAAAGTTTTTATTATCATTTATTTTTTCAACTATTAATTTTGTCATTCCTGAATTGAAAAATATAGAATTTTGTTTATCAAATTGGAAATTATTTTTCCAAGAATTATTAGTTATTGACATTGATAAAGGTTTATATATTTTTGCATTATTTATTATTGTTAATTTATTTGATTCTGTTATTAGATTAGTTTTAAGATTATTTAAATTATTATTTCTTTTATTTATTTTATCAAAATTATTTCTTGATGATGTATAATTAATATATTCTTTTCTTTGTTTAAATGTATTGAAATTGATTTTTGATGTATTAGTAGATGATTTTAAAGATGGATTCATTGTTTTATATGATGGAGTCATTGATGTTTGGTTAAATTTAGAATTTGAAAATAAAAAAGTTCTAAATGAATTTCTACTATCAAACTCACTTAAATATTGGTTAATTTTCATTTATAAAATTTCATCAAAAAAAATAATTAAATTCCATTTTAAAATAAATAAAAAAACAAAAAAAAAATAAAAAAAAAAACAATAAAATAAAAAACAAAAAAAAACGGTGTGTCAAAATTTAATTAAAAATATTTTTCTCCAACAATTTCTTACATTCTCCTTTATTTTTTGTATCAAAACTAACATAATAATATTTCCCATCACTAGAAATAGCATAAAAAGTATTATCACTTCCAAAAGCACAAATAGACTTCATATCATTAATTCTAAATTGTATACAACTCCACTCTGAATTAAAATACTCAGATTTCATTCCAAAAAAATTAGTAATTTTCCCAAAAACACTTTTTTGATTTTTTTTATCTTCATTTTGATTTTCTTCATTTTTCAAATTAAAAATATGAATGGTTTTCCTATCAGAACTCACAGCTAAAAAATTACATTTTTTATCAAAAGAAATAGAATAAATATCCGCTTTTTCAGTTCCTCTTCTTAATTCTTTAATTAAATCTCCATTACTTGTATTAAAAACTCTAATTAAAGTTCCTTTTTCAGAAGCAGTTGCTAAAAAATTACCATTTTCACTTAAAGATAAACAAAATAAATTATTTTGATGTGCATCAATTTTTTGTTCTTTTTGACTATCAAAATCTTTTATAATAACAGAACCAATTTTTTCTTTATCAGGAAAAGCTAAAATTGAATATTTATTTGAAGAAGAAACTGCAATTAAGCCTTTTGGATTATTTGATGTTTCAAAATCAATTAATAATTCAAGTGTATTAAATGTGAAGATATATATTTTATTTTCAGTAACAATAAAAATTTTATCTCTTTTTAATTTAACATTTTTAACATATGAAATAAAACGTAATTCTCCTATTACTTTTGCTTGATGATCATCCCATATTATTACTTTATTTGGAGCATATTTTGGATTTTTTCCACCTCCTACTAATGCAAGAATATTTGTCCTATTTAACATTTCTATTATTCCTATTCCACCATTCATATCACGGTAAAAATTGTCTTTAAAGGGATTTGTACTATATATTCGAAATCCTGTTTCTGTTCCTATTGCGAAACATGAAGCATCTTGATTAAATGTTACGTATAACATTGATTCAGATGTGTCTGTTGTTTGTTCCATATTTTTAATTTTTTTTTTTTGATTTATTTTTATTTTTTTTTATTTTTTTTTTTGATTTTTTTTATTTTTGAATAATTTTATTTATTAATTTTATTTATTTTATTTTTATAAATTAAATGATTGGTAATTCTGAATATTATAATAAATTTTTAACATCAAAAGGTCAAAATAAAAAATTAAGTACTATTAATTCAGGTGACAATACAAATTCATTATCAATACAAACTGAAATTCCAGAAATAACTTATAATTTATATATGCAACAAGCTGGAGAATCACTTTCAAAAGAATTTTATAAAACTAAATTACAGGAACAATCTAAACCAAAGAAAAAAAATTTAAAAAATAAAAAAACGAATTTTAATCTTAAAAATAATAATACAGAAAAATTAAAACAAAATACAAAAATGAAAAAAGAATTATATGAAGAAATAATTAGAGCAAATAGTAAATCATTAAGAAATAATAATCCATTTTTAGTTGAGAAAGAAATAAATGAAGAAGAAGTTGAAAATGAAGAAGAAGAAGAAGAAGTTGAAGAAATAAAAAAATATAATGATAATGATTTAATAAGTAAAAATGCAGCTGAAATTAATTTAGAAAATGAAGTTGAAAATAATAGAATTGAATTAGAAAAAATTCATAAACAATTAATTGATAATGAACTTCCAATTATTTTTGAAGGAATAAATGATTTAATTGGTAATAAATCAAATACAGAATTTTACTTTATAAAAAATAAATATGATGATATATTAAAAGATTATTTATAAATTAAATAAAAAGAAATAAAAAAAATTCCTTCAAAAAAATAAAAAAAAATAAAAAAAATATTTTAAATTTATTTAAAAATAAAAACTTTTTTTAAATATATTATATAACAATTTAAATAAAAAATAATTAAAATGACTTCAAACAGTAATACTCAAAATTCTAATATAAATCAATTAAATCAATTAAATTTCCAAATAACAACAAATAATTCATATAAAAATGAAAATATATTACTTGATCAAAAAAGAAATAGAATAAATATAAATACAGATGATTCAGATATTGAAATGAAACCAACTCCTCATTCAACATTCAATAAATATAATAATAAGATAAAATATTTCCCAGATTTAAATCAAAAATTAGAAAAAAAAATGTCAATTGATTTAAATGATAATTTTATTAATAATAATAATAATGAAAATAATAAAATAAAAACTATTGATTGTAATTGCAAAAATTCGGGTTGTTTAAAAAGATATTGTGAATGTTTTACAAGAATGAAATATTGTAATTCAAATTGCCAATGTAAAAATTGTTTTAATACTTTAGAACATGAAAAAGAAAGAGGAGAAGCAATTCAAAATTATATGATGAAATCACCTATATCATTTAAAAAATTAAATTTAGATGTGAGTAATTTAACTTGTTTTTGTAAAAAAAGTAATTGTTTAAAAAAATATTGTGAATGTTTTCAAATGGGAATGAAATGTAATTCTAATTGCAAATGTATTGATTGTAAAAATAAAAATAATGCAGAGAAAAAATTATTTGAAGTTAATATTGAAGATAATAGAAATGTTAAAAGAGGGAGATTTTATTCTTATGATTATGATTTACAAAAGGAAGAAAAGTTATTTTTTAATAATAATTTTAATTATTGTAATTTAAATGGAATGAATATTCAAGTTAAAACTATTCAACTTGAAAATAAAGTTATTATTGATAATTATGATATTAAAAATGATGGTATATAAAAATTTAATTTTGGTTTTATTTTTTATTTTTCAAATGAAAAGATGAAATTTAGTATTTGTAAATAATAATGGAAAAAAAATACAAAAAAAATAAAAGATATCTTTTTATTTTTTATATATTTTTTATTAAAATTAATATATAAAACCCACAAAAAATAAAATTAAATAAATTTAAAAACTATTTTATTTAAAAAATAAAAAAAAATAAAATTATTTAATCATATAAAAAAGATCAAAATCATTTTTTATTATAAAAAAATGTCAAATATGGAAGATCAATTTATTAAAAAAATGTTAGCTCACTATGATCAAGGAGGATTAATAATATTTGGAAAAGCAAATAATTTCTTTAACCAAAATTTAATAAGTGAAGAAGACATAGCAATGTTTTATGAATTAGTAATAGATGTAAATGGAAAATTTCAAAAGAATCCATATCAAATAACTTTACTTTCATGTATTTTATATGATCAATCTTTAACTTCTCCTAAACATGAAGAATTATTTTTTAATTGGATTATTTCAAAATTAAATAGAACAGATCCAATTGATAGAGCAAATTTGTATAGAATTTATAATATTGTTGAATATGAAGATAAATTTCGAAAATGTAATGATAATCAATATGATTTCTTAATTGAATATTTAGATCGTTTTGTTTCTTTTGAAAAAACTTTAGAAGAATTTTTATTATTTAAATATTATAAAGGAATACTTCATTTAATTAAAAGAAATTATGTTGAAGCATTAAAAGAAAATATGGAAATTTTAACTTCAATTAATGAAGAAATTCCCGGTCAAAAATCTTTTGTGATTCAATATATTCTTATTAAAAATAGTTTATTAGCATTAAGACTTTATAATGAAGATAAAAGTTCTGATAATTTAAATGAATATTCAACTCAAGCAAATCAAGTTTTTCATGATATGAAATCAGTAAATAAAGTTCTTGCAATTAAAATTGGTATTCGAATATATGAAATATACAAAAAAAAAAATCAATATGATAATTGTTTAAGAATTTTAAAAGAAATTAGTACAATTTTAAAAAGAGAATTATTAAATGGAAAAGAAATTAAATTTGGTATAAATTATTATTTAGCTATTGCAAGTAGATTAGCATATGTTGCAACATTTTTAAATGATAAAATATTATTAAAAAAATCAATGAAAAAATTAGAAAAAACTATTAATTTATTAGCATCAGATTCATCAATGCAAACACCAAGTGAAAGTTTGTTAAATCAAAATGATTATTTAAATAAAACTGCATATAATTTTGTAATGTTAATATATAATATAAATAGTAATTCACAATTTCCTCAAAGTAGAGCGAATGAAATTGTTCAAAGATTCAAAACTACTTTTATTATTCCTCATAATAATTCATTGGCAATAAGTTATGGAAGATTATTATCTACTGGATTTTTTAGTGAAAATGATCTTAATTCTAGTAAAATTAATATATTAGCAATAAATAATTTAGATTCAATTGCACAAAATGCACATGTTCATATTAATAATTTAATTTCTAAATCTCAACAAGATATTCTTCAAACTTATGAAATTATTCCTTTTATTTTTGGTGTTTATAATATTTTAAGTGGATTATCTGTTTCTTTATTATCTGATCCAAATAAAGTAAAACAAGAAGAATATAAAAAGAAAATTAAACAAATGTATGAAGTTGTTTATCAATTTGTTAATAAAAAAAGCATTTTAGCAACTTTTAGATTACCTTATATTAGAAAGGCTTTAATTAAAATTTATTTAGCTTATGTTGGGGTACTTTTTAAAGAAAAAGAAAAAGATTGTAATAATATTAATAAAGCAATTAATGATTTTGATAATATATTAAAAAAAATTGAATATAATACAACTGATGAAAATACTGCTTTGTTAAGAAAAATTAAAGGAGATTATAAATTTAAGATTGGAAAATATAATGAAAGTATTCAAGAATATGAAATTGCATTAAATAATTTAAAGGAAATTGATAGTAATAAAGCTATTATTTTATTTAATTTAGGATGTTGTTATTATTTTTCAAATAATGCAAAAAAATCAAGTGAAAATCTTAATCTTTCTGTTAATATTTATAATAATATGATTGCTAAATTAAGTGGTGGTCCTGCTAATTTACAATATAGATATCAAGAAAAAGTTAAAATTGCTGAAAGTATACTTAGTTCTTTTAATTAAATATTAGAAATAAGATAAATGATTAAAAATTAAATATTTTAAAAAAATAATTATTTGCTTTTTAAAATTATTTAAAAAATTATTAATTAATATATTTTTTTTAACAATTAATAATTTGATTTGAGATTAAAAAAATATTAAATAAGAAAAAAAATATTAATTAAAATTAACTGATATAATTATATATGATATTAATAATATTCATAGTTATTAAAATATATTCAATATATTCAATAATTAATAGAAAAAAAATAATATTAAAACAATTAAATAAATCTAAAAATAAAGCATTTATTTT